>PUQB01000662.1:0-132178 GCA_003024785.1 Selaginella tamariscina
AAGAAGAAGCAGAGGTTGCAACAGTATGAAGGCTTCCAGAATCCTTTCTAAGTGTAAACATTCATATATAAATGCTAGATAATTAATTACCTTTTTTGGCTATAGATTTTGGATTATCGTGTTGATTATTCTGTTGAAGTATGACATCCTCTGTAAGGCTTCTTTTGCAGCATTTAGATTGTTCTTCTTCATAGCTTCTGCAAATAGCTTCTCATAGTCTTGCATTCTGGATTGTGCCTGTAGACACGAAGTCATTCTACACATACACATAACTTGTGTGTGTGTGTGTGTGTTATCAATGTTCAGAGACGCATGCTAAGTAATTATAAAGAGATCGGTTGACACATGCAATGGACCTCTCTCTCTCACACACACCTTATCTTTCATTTGGTGCAGCTTCTTGCTGTCTGAACACTCACTGATGGCTTCTTGTATTTCCATCACCTGTTCATATGTCTCTTTAAACAGGGATTATATATATATATATATATATATATATATATATAGTTATGTTTAAAATACCTCCATGAGGATCTCTGGGTCGTTAACGGTGCCTTCCTCTTCAACATCTATGCCGAAATTCTCCAACTGAAATTAATATAACACACGTTGTAGGTGTGTGTGACTTTCTCTATATGTGTAAGGAATACACGTTACCAGATAACTTGCTCTTGACAAAGGCTTCAAAAGCACTTGATATGCATTAATCACTTGAGATGATTGGTCTGCTGAATAGTGCTGCTCTTTCTATTATCATAGAGAAAAGTTCATGCTATATATATTATTTATATAAATACACACACACACACAAATTCATGCCTGAGATTTCATGCTATGGAGATCAGGATGTAACTTTTTCTGAAGGTCTTTGTAGCGTTTTTCCAGAGTTGCAGTGTCAATCTCAAATTCCTTCTTCCTAGAAAATAAACCCACATAACTATATTTATACAATATATATTCTAACATATACACACATAGACAAACATACACAAGGCACAGTATACATGTACAGTGTGAGTCTGTGTGCATGCATCAAAGTATTACGAGATGAAGGTGTTACAGCTTTTTAACAAAGTTACATTGTCAATCTCACATTCTTCTTCCTCGAAAATACCATTTTATATCCGTCCACAACATACATAGACAAACAGACATACGTACATTACACATGTGTATATTATGTTATATGAAATCTCTTCTATACAACTTCTAAAAAATGCTACAAAAACCTACAGTTTCTTCTTCCTAAAAGAAGCTCCACATAACAATACACACACATATATACACATTATGTTTTGAAACTCACAAGCTGAAGATGTCGAAGAAATTAATGGATGTATTTGAAGGCTGGACAGCCTTACATGCAGGGCAAAGCATGAAAAGAATTGTGTGCAGGGCGCCACAAGACCAGCATTGTTTATGCTCCTGCTTGTTCAATCCTGCTGAAATGTACTTTCTTAGGAAAGAACTTTCTGATCTTCGAACGCTGTGAACGATCGATTGAAGCCCCAAATTGCCGTCTTGACGAGCGCCAATAACCCTCACACGCTGCAGTATCCGTCCGCCATAGCCAGGGGTTTAGGGTTCTTACTCCCCTGTTTTTAGGGCTTAAATTTATAATATTCTAATAATACGATATATAAATTCCATGCCATATGTATTATAATGTTATATTATGTGCATAACATATTGGTAAAACTGGCAAATAGTTTTAAACATTTAAACAAATGCTTATGTATAGTTAAGTAAAAATGATATAAACAACCCCTGTTTTAGGGCTGTTCAATTCCCCTGTTTTAGGGTTCTTCAATGGAATCTATGTGCAATGTAGCTCAGACAAATGCGGTGGCTCGCAGGGCGCCAGGGAGATATAATCGACAAGAGCGAGCGAATTTGGAGGAGCAGCTATGGAAGACATTTTTGCTGAGCCTTCAATGTGGCGAGATCATAGACAAACCAAGGTACATTCGTATATATATGTACGAATGTTGTAATATATACGTGGTGTGTGTGTCTGTGTGTATGTATATATGTATGGATATGTATGCATAAGCATATACATAGAAATTTAACATATGCACGTACCTTTGTTACGGTTCGAACTACAGACTTACGTGGTTACTGCTACCATTGAGTTATGCGAGCGCACAGAGACACACACACACACACAAAGTATATGTATGTATGTGTATATTGTGAATATTAGATGGACATATATGTATGCATAAACTTATATACGATACATAAAACGTAGACATAGAAATGTTAAGTTTCTATGTTCACTAACTAAAGACTCTACCATGGTTTACTTGCACACACACACACACACAAATACATATTAAACATAGTGTATGTATGTGTATATTGTGAATATTAGATGGACATATATGTATGCATAAACTTATATACGATAGACATAGAAATGTTAAGTTTCTATGTTCACTAACTAAAGACTTTACCATGGTTTACTTGCACACACACACACACACACACAAATACATATTAAACATAGTGTATGTATCACACTCATATGGAGTTATTACTTGGCAGAGGAGTCCGAATTATCCAGACTTTAAACACACAACAAACGGAGCAAGTCTATGGGTCGATTCTCGTTCATGCCCAGACTGGGTAGCACTTAAGCTCGACAATTTTCTCAATGAGTGTCCTGCTGCCTCGTCTCAGACACAGAGAATATTCACCAAAGAGTCCTCGGCAATTCCAACGAATATTCAGCCTCTGCTGAAGTACCAACGGAAGATAAAGGAAGGAATCAAACCAAGCATTGGGACTATCCTCTCTGCATTGAGGTAGCCTCGTGTGTGGTGGCTATAAACACAAATAGTCGTTTTGCATTGTAACCAGTATATATAAAGTCATCCCAGATTTCCTCTTTAGTCAAATATAGGAACATTCTCTCTCTCTCTCTCTCTCACACACACACACACACAGACACAATACATCTACCTACTCCATATATATATAGATAGATAGAGAGAGAAGAGAACACACACACACACACACGCATATCTTACTTGTGACAGGATGTGCACAGAGTGTAAGGACTTAGAAACAGGCCGAGAAATACACAGGGATATGGTCAGAGCGGGGACATTTTACTCATTTTCATTGCAAACACATTGGTAAACATGTATGCGAAGTCCGGTAGTTTGGTCGAAGGCCGAAAGCTATTTGAGAGTATGCAAACTCGCAATGTTGTCTCATGGACTGTTATCATCCTTGGACACGCAGAAAATGGGGAAGGTCACCAGGTACTCTCTCTGTCTGACACACACACACCACACACAACTGATTGTTTGCAGGCTTTGGAGTTGTTCGATCGGATGCACAAAGAAGGCTGCGAACCGAATCGAATAACAATCCTTGCAGCACTGAAAGCTTGCACAATACTCGCAGAGAAGGAAGAATGGAAGAACGTAAATGGGAAACTAGTGAAGCCGGTCACCCTTCAGAAATGTCGGGAGATACACACTAGTGCATCAAGAATTGGCACTGATTTGTTCGTAGAGAACTCTCTTGTGGACGTGTATTGGAAGTGTGGAAGCATGCCTGATGCTCGATCTGTTTTCCAGGTTAGTTTCACATAACAGTCACACACACACACACACACACACATCTTTGTAGTATTATTAGTTTTCTTGCACGTATAGATATAGATCTCTCTCAAACACGCCGGATATCTATATAGTATGTTCTATAACATTATTACGCTAAAATTTATCTTGTAATTCATCACACACACACCCCTCTTTCACAGGCCATGAAACACCGTGACGTTGTAACGTGGAACTCTATAATCCTGGGGTACGCACAGAACAACGAAGGAGATGTCGCATTCAAGCTTTACGACCTTATGCAAAGGGAAGAATATGTACCAGACAGGGTAACTTATCTAGCAGCACTGAAGGCCTGCGTGGCACTTGCCGAACAGGACCGCGCTGCATATGCTCTTGAACGAGGGAGAGAGATACACTGTCTAGTTGCAAAACCTGGCCAAGACATGCCCATCCCAGTGGCAAACTCACTCATAGACATGTATGCGAAATGCGGGAGCATGCAAGAGGCAAGGGAGGTTTTTAACTCAAGAACAGATAGGAACACAGTTACCTGGAACTCACTACTTACAGGATACGCTCAGAATGGGGAAGGACACGTGGTGATAAAACTCCTCTCGCAGATGCAGGAAGAGCGTGTGTTGCCGGACGCTGTGACATATGTAGCAGCTGTAAAGGCTTGCACAACTATTGGATCACTGGAGACTGGGAGAAACATACACTCTCATATACACATAGAAGGCTTTGAGGGCGTTCTGCCTCTCTCGAATGCTCTTGTGGATCTCTATTGTAAGTGTGGGAGCATGTGTGATGCACAGGAGGTGTTCGATTCTGTGAAGGAAAAGAATGTGATTACATGGGGAACACTCTTGTCGGGGTACAGCTGCCAGGGTGAGGTCCAGAAGGTGTTTAATCTCTTCGAGAGGATGGTGAAGGAGCGGGTTAAGCCCGATGAGATGTTATTCTTGACTGTGCTTACTGCATGTAGGCATGCAGGACTTGTGGGGAAGGCAAGGGAGTACTTTGGGGAAATGAGAGAGATATATGGGATTTCTCCTGGGATTCATCACTATACTTGTTTTGTGGATATTCTCGGACAAGCGAACCATCTTGAGGAAGCTGTGGGAGTTCTGAGGACTATGCCTGTGAAGGCTGATGGTATTATATGGATGGTTTTGCTGGACTGTGCTGTTAAGTGGAAGGATGTGAAGGTTGCTGAGATGGCTTTCGAGGAGGTTATGAAGATTGATAAGGGGAATGCCTCGGCGTTTGTGTTGATGTCCAATGTTTATGCTGCTGTTGGTATGCAAGACGATGCTGTCAGGGTTTATGATATGAGTATTAGAATATGATCCATTATTTACATGTATATGATAAATGTAACATTACGCAGGTTTATAATCATATCAATAAATTTAATAATATTTATTTAAGTAAGACAATGATTTAAAACACTGTTTTAAAACATTAAGTGTTTGATTTTAATGAATTTATACATAGTAAAAAATAAAAAAGTTTTATGCTAGTTTAATCAAGCTACATAGTTTAAATATTCATTGTCTAGTCTATTTAAATATTGTGTATATAAGATATAGAGACATTCTTTTTATTTAATATTTGAAGCAAGGATTACTGTAAATATGTTAAAATCGTTTTTAATCAATTCCTGTTTTATTTATTTTGGATTTTTATTATTATTTCTACAAAAGAGTGTTTATTTTATATTTACAGAATCTGTGGAGTTGCAAAGAGACATCAATTTTATTTGTTATATTTATATCATTCTCTACTTGCCAGTTTAATCATGATTATCTACACACACACACGCACGCACATCAACTTTGATAATGATGCTATACATAATACATGCATACACACACACATACATATAATATTATGCTAGTGTTATGTGTAATATTCTAGTATATTCTAATATATTATTATATTTACAAGAAATCCACAAGAGATTTACCCATAGTTGTTAAACCAGCTCCTTGAAGTTGATGTGAGGTATATCATACATGCACACATATCTCTCTCTCTCACTACTTATACACATTATATATACACAGGAGTACTATTAGCTCAAGCATTTATAGACAACAGGATGAAGAGCTGTTTAAAGTAGATGAAGTATTAGTTTTTATGGGAGCAGTAGATAGAAGATGAGTAATGATGTTGTTTGGAGCAGAAGTATCTATTGCTAACCCATTTACCTCTCAAATTTTTCTAATGTTCATACCCCTTTTAAAAACATAATATGTAAAATTCTCATAGCATAATAGATCGATTGTTCTGTATTTTATAATGTAAATGCCATTTGGCACTTTAAAATTTGTGAAATTAAAAATTATTTTCTTTTAACACGAGGTGATGTGTCATTATTATTCTTGTATTCAATTTGTATGATTTAGAAATTTTGATTTTAAAATTAATTGATTTAAATTATTTAGTGATTTAGATCATAGTTTAGATTGATTTTGTTAATCATGATTTGAATCTTGTGTGAGAATTTTAAGTTAAATTGTGTTAAAAGGAATACAAAGAGTTTATAAAGTTTTTCACTCAAAATTCAAATCTCTTTGTTGTATTTAATTACATTTTTTTTTAGATTTGTTAAAATTAGTACTTAATCATTTTGCTTTACCTTTATATTTTATTTATTTGTAGAAGAAAGAAAAGCAAGGAACTTTGAATTCAAAATATTATATCATTCATTACGAATAATGCAAGAAATTGTGTAAAAATAAAAAACTCTTTATCACTAAACTTTTAAATTACATCTCATAGACATAAACGAGTCAGCTTCTTTAATACCAGAAGTTCTATATAATTTATTATACATTATTATTCACCACAAATATTTCATGTTTCTTAATATGCAAGTAAGAAGAGTCAATATATATATTGTTACACACACACACACACGTGTGTGTGTTGTGTGTGTCTCTCTCTCTCTCTCTCTCTATATATATATATATATAGAGAGAGAGAGAGAGAGAGAGAGACCTTGGACGTGATGAATCCTTCCCTCAGGCAACTGCAAGGGCAAGAGAAACTGAAGAGTAAGTGTGTGTGTATATAAGACTGTCTTGCATATGGGAACTAAGAGAGACGTGCGTGAATGATATGTGTACACCCACACACATACACTGTAGAAAGAGAGAATGGGATATAAACTATTGACATGCTGCATTTGGGAACTAAAAGACTGGAGAGACAAACGTGTCTGCATGAGACCAAAGTGGATTGTGATCATACCAGTATATGTAACCTCACAAAACACTTAAACACGTATATAATTGAAGGGAAGGCATTACAGACAAAATCAATATGGATTGACTGTGTCCGTGTGGGTAAAAGTTGAAAAGATTGTTACTGTATTATTGGATAGCATTGACTCTAACTAAGCTAATATATGCTGTATTGTGTATAAGCAACATACACACAAGCATGGATAATACAATCGTAAAATTGTTTTTTCATGATGTTTTATATATAAGCCAAGAACGAGGAAAATGGTTTTGTGTGCGTACCTGTTACATGATTGACGTCACTCAACCTCAAACATATTACATGACTTATTGAATTATTATGTTTTCACACACACACACACACACACACACATATGTATGTGTGTGTAACCATATGAAAACACTTAACATACCTTGTCCATATATTTGATTTTGTCAAATACTGCATGAAAAACTTAGCTAGTGAGCAAGTAAAGAAATATTAAACAAAGAAACAAAGTGACACACACACACACGCCACCCACCCACACACACACACACAAAAGAAAGGTATTGATAGCAAAATGAAAGGTTCCGAGTATCGTAACTCAGATTTTTACAAAATCGTACAACTATGAAGTCTCTTTAGAAGTGTGACGGTATTGGGAACAAGTTTTCCCCCTGCAAATGCGATTAATTAGCAAATGATTAACAGTAATCAACTTGTGGACCTACCTGACTCGAATGAAGACGCTTTAGTCTTCATCATCCTCAAAGAAAGAACCCAAAGTCTTCCGCAACATGCTGAACGACTTGTCTTCCTGCACACCACATGTCCAAACCTATCAGTACTAAACTACATACTCTAAACCCGTGATCAATATACACACACGTGTACCACTCACGCGAGATAGACACGTATATCTGTATTCAAGTGCTACAAATCTGTATATTGCAGTAGACCGAAACAAATGCATATTTCTATATACATTGTTTCCAACACTATATACGTTCATACGCCACACGCATATGGGGAAATCAAGACTAACCTGTTTCTTCTTCTTCACTTGTTCCTCAGCTGCTGCAATCTTTTCCGAGCAGGTTTTCTGGAGATCCCAAGCGCAGCCTTCTCCTTCTTCCCTGTAATCGAAATGAGACACCGTTGCACGCTCACACAAACACGGATATATACATTTGTGTCTGTGTTACATGTGCGCATACAATGAATTTCAAAATTAGTCTACAGCAACTTACTCTGCTGGTCATATTTCGTCAGCAAAGCTTCCCTAGCCTCCTCGAACTTCAAAAAAGCGTCTGAAATAATTTAATCCTTAAAGGTAACACACACACACGCACACGATCATTGAACAGAGCTCATGAATTACCTTCGTATGCTTGCTGAAAAAGCTCCCTGTCTTTGCAAACTTTTCATAAGCCGTCTGATATTTGGTCGACTCCGCCTTCAGCACTGCCTCGTACTGCAAAATCCCATACAGTTTTAGCTCCACAAAAGAAACTTCATTTCAAAGTTGTTTTACGTCTTTCAGCATCTTCGTCGCTGCCTTCACATTGTTCTGCCTGCATTACGAAATTCCCCAAACTAAGTACATACATATGCATGATCCGCATTAATCTAAGCGGGTCAATAGACCTTGAACACTCCGCACACTCGCGCTACATACCTCTCCTTCTCCGTCTTCGTCTTCGCTTCCTCGACGAGCGCCTTGACGTCGTTCCTTACGCTGTGGTAAAAAGACGAAAAAAAATGAGCACATTTAGTGGTAAATGAGCGTGGTACGATTTCACAATTCTCCCGATGAATCGGAAAGCTTTTAAGCAGCAAAAAACAACGCTTTTGCACTGATCTCTAATCTTTCTGAGAAGGATCGGATTCTGAGAAATCCAGAATCAACACGTTTTTGCGGTAAAATAGGCACTTTTTGAGGAGAAAAGACCGATTTTTGCGGATGTTTTCACTTACCTGTTGATGATCTCCTCGTTCTTTTCTGGCCATCAGTCCGCGCTTTTCTTGCGAACATGCTGCAGCGCGTTAAGAATCCCCTTGATATCGCTGATCAAGAACCAAGATTTCAGAAGAAAAACAGAGAAACATGAAACCTCACCTCGACATGTCCAGGTCCAGATCTTCATCGGCAGCCGGAGTTGATCCTGACGCCACGAGAGTCTGCATCTTCCCCGCCATCGCCTTCTCTTGCCCTACCGCCATCGCCATAGCTCGTTTTCCCGCCAAGAAAACCCCCAAATTTTCGAAACTGACGGAGTCGTCAACAGAATACTCACAGAATATGCCTTCTTTATTTTTATTTAATTATAAACTAAACATTCTTCTCAGGAGCTATGGCGGACTACATCAGCTACTTGACGGGGAAGCGCGGCCCTAGCGTTAATGGATCTTCATCTACTGCAGAGGATGTTGCTCAAGGCATTTCGTTACAGTCTCAAGTCGCGATTATAACAGGTTAATTTCATACATAGAAATCTATGAATTGATGATATAATCTTGTAGTTTCAAAATGTTTTGAATCTTTGTGTGTGGTCTGTGTGTATATATTTATACAGGGGCTACATCCGGGATTGGGTATGAAACAGCGAGGGTTTTAGCAAAGCATGGTGCCCACGTTGTTGTTCCGGCAAGGAAGATCAAGGCTGCTGAAGAAGTTAGATCGAAAATAACCAAAGAATTTCCACACATGCAACAGTGACTGTTGGAGAGCTGGATTTGAGCTCACTTGCTTCGTCAGGAGGTTGCTGATGAGTTCAAGTCCCTGAATCTTCCGCTCAACATTCTTATGTAAGTTTTTGTGTGCTTGCGTGTGTGTGTGTGTGTGTGTGTGTATATATATATGCGTCTCTCTCTCTCTCTCTCTCTCTCTCTCTCCTCTCTCTCTATATATATATATATATATATATCAGCTGACGTGTTTATCTATATCAAGAAATAATGCTGGGATTGCAAGCTCGACATTTATATCGTCGCCAGATGGTCTGGAGCTTGACTTTGCGACAAATCATATGGGTATACTTGATTATATCTCAGTATCTTATGTATATATTGACTTATTATATTTGGATTGATGTTTTAAATATTTTTCAGGACATTTCTTACTTGTTGAGTTGCTGCTGGAGAACATAATAAAAACTGCAGAAGAAACTGGGATTGAGGGTCGTATTGTGATTGTTTCGTCCGAGGCTCATTTATTTGCTCCGAAAGGTGGAATTAATTTCGAGAAGCTGAATGACAAGGACAGGTGCGTGTGTGTCTATGTGTTCGTTCATATACGTAGACTCGTAATACGTATGTTTCTGTGTGGGTGTGGCTGTATCTGATAGATACGCATACATACGTGCATACATTCATTTGTCTCGTGTATACATTCTATCTATGCATGTGCGTACATACATTGCATAAAACCAGCATGGTGAAATATTGAATCTATTTTATGAGCAACTTTAGTTGGATAAGAACATACGGGCAGTCAACATATCTATGCATGTGTATACATACATCGCATAAACCAGCATGATGAAATATTGAATCTATTTTATGAGCAGCTTTAGTTGGATGAGAACATACGGGCAATCAAAGTTGGCTAACATACTTCATGCAAACGAGCTCAGCCGTCGATTACAGGTTTTCTTCTACTGTATTAATTTATCAAGCTTAGTTATGTTTATATTATATAATGTTATATGTGTATATGTCTGTGTCTGTGTGTGAATATATGTAGTTCTGTTTGCAGGAGAAGAAGGTTAATGTGACAGTAAATTCTCTTCATCCGGGCAGCATCAACACAAATCTGGGGCGAGATGCAAATAAAATGTTTACTGGTAATGTCCTATGCATAAACACATACATACGCGCGCGCACGCACACACACATATTGTAATGATGTATTACACTAAGTTGAAGCTCTGACCATAATGACTATTCATATTTTTCTCTGACAGAGCTCCTGTTTTTACTGGGGAAACCATTTACAAAGACCATTCCACAGGTATTTGTATGTGTGCGTGTGTAAACAAATTTTAATATTGTTTTGTATGTCAGGGTGCTGCAACCACAATTTATGCAGCAATACATCCATCAATGAAGGGTATAAGTGGCAAATACTTATATGACTGCAATATAGGAGAGTGCAATGCGACAGCCAAGGACATGAGGCTTGCAGCTCAACTGTGGGAGTTTAGCGAAAACTTCATAAAATCTTATCTTTAAGAAGGTATAATCTCAATAATGTAAGTATGTTTAATGAATTTTAATAACACACGCCTTAAGTTTGAATAATACACCTCCCTCTCTCTCTTACACACACACACGTAAAAGTATTTCACAGAAGTGTCATTACATTTTTTTATTAAAAGTCATAAAGGTGTATAGTTATTTTTAGATTAAACTATTAAAGTGCCCCTTATTAAATATTTAGTAAAGTTAATTGATCATTAACCTTATATAAATAATCAACGAATTTTATTACCCTTAATATACAATTCCACTTGAATATACTTGGCTTGTTTGTTTATCTACCTTATCGGTACGAAGGGGCCTAGCGGCTTTGGATCTTCATCGACTGCACGGGATGTTACACAGGGCATCTCTCTGGACTCTCAAGTTGTACTTATCACAGGTATGATCTTTAATGTGTACTATAATTTCTTTGAATTATTTAGTTTTAGTTTCTTCTTACACATACAGTGTATATGTATACGTATATAACAGGGAATTGGGTATGAGACGGTGAGGGTCCTAGCAGAGCATGGTGTCCATGTTGTCCGTCCGGCCAGCAACATTAAATCCGCAGAAGAGGTAAAATCTGAGTACAGTACTCTGGAAGCTTTTCATTTTGCTATCAATACGCTCTCTTTACTCTTGTTTTGTGTGCGTGTGTATGACACTTTTTTTCTTTTGTTTAATATTTCTTTATTATTTTCAATTGCTTGCTCACTAGCTAAGTTTTTCATGCAGTATTTGATAATTATCAAATATATAGACAAGGTATGTTAAGTTTTTCATATGGTTACAACACACATACATATGTATGTGTGTGTGTGACATAATAATTCAATAGAGTTCAAGGTCATGTAATATGTTTGAGCTTGAGTGACGTCAATCATGTAACAGGTACGCACAAAAACCAGTTTCCTGGTTCTTGGCTTATATAAACAACATTTCTACCACCCTATTATCCATGCTTGTGTATATGTTACAGAGGAATCATGTATACATATATCTACTACGAATAGAAATGAGCTACATATTGACATATATCCATGCTCACATGTCATCCTATTGCAAAACTATAATCATATACACTCCCAGGCTGCGGTTATTTGGCATTCATTTTACAAGTAAATAGCTTCAATCATATTAGTTTCTAACAGTAACAATCTTTTCAACTTCTACCCACACGGTCTGTGTATTCTACACATGTGTATATGTGTGTGCGCGTGCTTGTCAACTTACATATACTGGTATGGTCGGTCTCATGAACGTCCCATATATGTCAATAGTTTATATTTCATTCTGTTACCTTCTCTATTTAGTAAACTGTCTTATATACACACATATCACTCAGTTTCCAAGCCTAAAATTCTCATACTGGAGTTTCTTATCTTTGCAGTTTCCGAAGGAAAGCATTCATCACGTCCAAGGTATATATCTACAAGTAAGTTTTAGTTGCTTGAACACATAAGATGAAAAAGGAACACATTTCAAGGTGTGTTGTTCCCAGGTTATGTAATTTGAAGGGTTTTTGTAACAAACTGTGTTTATTGAAGTGTCTTTGTTTGTCGCCTTAGTAGGTTTCTAATACTAATCACTTTACAGACACTGTCTGTGGTCCTCATATACTGGGATTTCTACAGCGGTAAATCAAAGTTAGTAAATCACACACACACATAAATACATATATATTGCTGGAAGTTGTTCCATTCTACTTCAATTCCTTTTGGTGTGCCCTCGCCACTCTGTATAATACACAAGGTACTCTCAGTCATACACATGTATGAAGATACACGCTGTGCGTGCGTGTGCCTATGTGTCTGTGTCATGAGTATGTTAGGAGCGTAAATGTTTCACAGTAGTGTTTGAAGCCAATGTGAACTTTCATTATAATACATAATCTATGACTATGTTTTATGACTTTTATTTTTATTAGAAGTCATAAAGGTGTGAATAAATTATTCATTATAAACACTATATAAAATATTAAAGTGGATTAAAAGCCCCCTATAGTGACCATTAACCTTATACAAATATAATCAACGAACTTTTACCATTATGGGCTCCATATATTGAATTCAACTTGAATATATGTGTCTACACTTTGCTTGTTTGCTTGGAAATTAAACAATGTTTAGCTACCTTATTGGTAAGAAGGGGCCTAGCGGCTTTGGATCTTCCTCGACTGCACGGGATGTTGCACAGGGCATCTCTCTGGACTCTCAAGTTGTACTTATCACAGGTATGATCTATAATTTCTCTTGAATTATATAGTTTTAGTTTCTTCATACACATACACATGTGTATACACACACACGTATATAACAGGAGCTACATCTGGAATTGGGTACGAGATGGCAAGGGTCCTAGCAGAGCATGGTGCCCATGTTGTTCTTCCGGCCAGGAACATTAAATCCGCAGAAGACGTGAAATCCAAGATTACAAAGGAGTTTCCACATGCTACAGTGACTGTTGGTGAGTTGGACTTAAGCTCGCTGGACTCTGTTAAGAAGTTTGCTGAGGAGTTTAAATCCTTAAATCTCCCACTAAACATTATCATGTGAGTATGCATATTATTTTTTATTAATTACTTTTAATTATTATTATTATTTATTAATTACTTTTAATACGTGATAACTTGCTGTAGAAACAATGCTGGGGTTATGAACAACACTTTTAAGTTGTCACCTGATGGCCTGGAGCTCGACTTTGCAACAAATCACATGGGTGGGTATATATTGAATATGTATATGTATAATACATGAAGTATGTTATATATATAATATTTTTAACTGATATATTAAATTTTTAGGCCATTTCTTTCTTGTTGAGCTGCTTCTGGGTAATGTGATAAAAACAGCAGAGAAAACAGGGATTGAAGGTCGAGTTTTGATTGTTTCTTCGGAGGCTCACAGGTTTGTTTGGATTGATTTTGATAAACTCAATGACACACAGAGGTGCGTGTGCGTGTGTGTAATATATATGCATGCGTTTAAGTACTCAATATAAATGTGTGTTATAAACATTGTAATGATGGTGTTTCCGTGTCCTCAACCAGCTTTACTCTGCCAAGTGCTTATGGAAGATCTAAGTTGGCAAACATACTCCATGCTAACGAGCTCAGCAGACGTTTACAGGTCTCTCTCTCTCTCACACACACACACGCGCCACACGTGTTCTTGTGTTAATCTGTGTGTTGTATTTCAGGAGAAGAACGCAAATGTGACAGTGAACTCTCTTCACCCGGGAGCTATCAACACCAATCTGGGTCGTAATTTAAATAATGCTTTCTGGTAAGAGTTTTAGGAATTAATGTAGAAATTAATTACTAAGCTATTGCTTTATTAAACTTAATTACCTCAGTTTTTGCATGGACTGTTTTTACGCTTGCGAAACCATTTACAAAGTCGGTTGCTCAGGTGATCTCTCTCTCTCTCTCTCTCTCTCTCTCTCTCACACACACACACACACACACACATACGTGTAACTTGTTTGCCAGGGTGCAGCAACCACTGTGTATGCTGCTATACATCCAACCATGAAGGGGTAAGTGGGAAATATCTATACGATTGCAATATAGGAGAATGCTCTCCAACAGCCAAGGACATGAATCTGTCAGCTAAACTGTGGGAGTTTAGTGAAAACTTCATCAAATCCCATTTCTGAAGTTAATAATACGTGGTATTTATCACTGTAAGCTCTCTCTCTCTCTAAGCTACTGTGTTGAAATTTTAAATATCTGAATCTGCCTATGCATATATGTCCTGTGCTGCATCACCGTTGTTAAGTCATCTTTAGATGTCAAAACAAGACATTACAACCATTATACACATTAAAACAGGGTATTGTTCATTAATTGGATCTCCTCTTTTTTAAAGATTTATATAACTACATAAATAAATAAACAAATCCCTCTCTCCCTCTCTCCCTCCCTCTCTCTCTCTCTCTCTGTGTGTGTGTGTGTGTGTGTGTGTATTAATTCTATTAAAAAAATTAAGTTTACCATTTTCTTAGTTAATAAAACTCCTAAATGTGTTTTAAATCGATAACAGTAATATAATGTTAGTGTCATACTATGTGGTTCTTCTAATAATTTCATTTATTAAGTGGTTTGTAAATTTTTACCATCTCACTTACTACAAACTTTAACCTGGGCTGGAATTCATGAGCAGGAAAATTAACAGCCTTGTCCAGCAAAGCTAAGCCTTCTTGTGAATTAACATCATCTTGTAATAGAATTGCAGCCAACTCATAACACTGTACGCTGGTACATTCCTGTGGTACGTACATATACATTTCAGTGTGTGTGTGTGTGCGTGCGTGCGTGCGTGTGCGTGTGTAAAAATAGTACTAACCCTTGGACGTTCTCAGAGTTTTTCATCACATGACGGAAGTTCTCTTGTGCTTTCTGCTTGTCACCCAACGCCTTGTGACAGTGTCCCAGTAAAAATCTAAATCAAATCAAAGTTAAGTAAACAATACACACACACACACATAGTAATTTTGATACTCTTCTTACTTGCAAAGTAACTTGCTTGAGTTGTTCCATTTTACTTCAATCCCTTTTGAGGTGCCCTCTCCACTCTGTATAAAAATGCAAGGTGCTCTGAGTCACACACACACACACACATATGAAGATACACATTGTGCATGTGCATATGTGTCTTTGTATTTCATTAAAGAGTCTATATATGAACAGTAACTCTACAGCATGTTATTAACAGTCAGAGTACCTTGGAGGAGCCTGCATTCTTCTGGACTTCTTCTATGGCATCCATATGGCGATCGAGGGATCGTTTATCCATGTGTTGAAAACCATTATACACAGCTGCCAACTCCAGCGCTGGGAATAGAGGAGCCTAAACCAATCACGTAAGCTCTATATTAATTAGCAGGAACATTTTTGTTTATACCTGGTTACTGGCTATAAACTCATTAGCCAATCTCAAACCAAACTGTTCAAGAGGGCTTGTTTGCTTCTTGCTTGAAACAAGCTGTGGAAACTCGTGGAAAATACTGCTTGCTGCTTGATGATGCTTTTCACCAGCGTCCCATAGACAAGCCGATTGTAGGCATGCATAGAATGGCTTAAACCACACCGTATCCTGTTTACTTTGGAGCAATATTAGTTAGTCTCTTCTTCTCTCTCTCTCTCTCTCTCTCTCTCTCTCTATCTATATATATATATATATACACCTTGAAAAGTATAGCGAACTGTTCAGCAGCTTTGTGAAACTCGCCTTGAAGTAGATAACACCAGCCAATCTCTTCGATGATGAAATGGCGTAACCTTTGCATGCAACCCTGTTACTGATATCATAAGGATCGAACTTGGAGTTCTTAACCAAGTGTCCAAGGCTTTCCCCAGCATTCCCTCGTAGCGTTCGTAGCGGGAAAGCATGATTCTGTATATGGAACCGTTCTTCCATTGTGGTTGAACCTTGTCTATTAGTATCTTTGATTCTTTTGCATGGTGGTCTCCGTATGGTAGCAAACCCATTATCGCTGTATGATCTGTATACATATTCATTTAGTTTACTATATATATGCATCTTGTGTGTGTGTGTGGTGTTAACGTGAAACAAACTATGGGTACATGAACTGATAGTTTATAAAGAGTTATTAGCGTTTGTCAGGAACATACAGAGATGTATATGCATTCAATATGCATACGCACACAATAGAGATCATACACTGTGTACGTATTTGTGCGTGTGCAAGAGAGATAGAGAGAGAATGCTTCTAGTCTTATAAGTAGATGGCTACTCTCTTTACCATATGCAATCAATATTGCATTATACATTATGTGGTGTGTGGTGTGCAGCTCAACTCTATATATAACGTAATCTCTCTCTCTCTCTCTCTCTCTCTCTCTCTCTCTCTCTCTCTCTCACACACACACACACACACACACACCGATTACATTATAGTGACTTACATTTCAAGCAGCATTACGAAGGACATAGGAGCTCTGGGATGATTAGTGGCAGAAGCCTTGTGCAGCAACCTGACGACCCTTATACGATCTGCAGGTAAGCCCATAACTTCAGTAAGCCTTTTGCAGAGAGGAAGGTATAAGAGAAACAATGAGGTTGAATGCACCAATCCCAAACTCGAGCCGATACGCATGACGACAGTTCGTAGTCCTCTTGAATCCCCTTTCTAGAGTCCAACACCATCCTCTGGTCGTCCCTGAGTGCGTCCAGCTGATTTATGTCCAGCCCTCCTGCCTGAGCTGCTCGACGTGCTCCGTCCATGTCCAAGTCTGCCAGTTTCTCTGCCAGGCTCCGGCTCTTTTGTGAACGGTCCGGACTTTCCTTTCTATACACACAAACAGTGCCGTTTAAGTGCTTGTCTTCGCTCTATATATACCTAACAAACATGGACTAAATCTTCATACAAAGTATATTGCATTTCTTATGTAAACAACACACACACACAACATGTATATATGTACATGTATGTGTTTACTTACTGATGGTTTTCCCGTCGTCCTCACTGCCAGAATCGCTATCATCGCTATCTTCCATGTCATCCGGGACTTTGAAGCTACCACCCATCTTTACCCACTCCTTGGACAGCTTACGTAGCTTCTTCTCACAATGCTGGTAAATACTTGCTGTTTTCTTGAGATTATATCCTAGTTTCACCATGCTTGTCCAGCTTTCTCCCGCCCCAACAATCTATCATTATTTCTATGTATTTGTAACTGAGCTAAGGTCGGATCAACTATATGTAAAGGCGAAATATCTCTCTATATATGGAAGGTATAAATATGAATTACACACGCACGCACAAACACATAGAGAGCCAACCTGAAGGAGCGAAGTGAGGAGGTAACACTCGGCTTGGATCCCGATAGCCCAGAGACGTGCACGGCGTGCACGATGGAGGTGTACCATCTCGGAGATTCTTTCATCGGCCCTGTTCTCCTGCTCCTCAGCTGCGTGTTTTGCCGCTCCCACTGCGATCCCAGTCTTTGCCATCTTTCCCAGTGCCCAGCTCTTCAACGATGACACTGCCTCATTCACCTTCTTTATATTGCTGTGAGTGCTAAACCTGTATCATAGTCATACGCATTTAGATCACACACACAAGTGAGAGAGATATGCATGTGTATAAGGATATCTCTCTATGTGTGTGTACCAGAAGCTATTCATGTTATATTCATCTCAGGCATCTCTCTCTCTCTCTCTCTTTCTAGCTCACACACACAAACACGCATTGAGTTCTTACTTCTGTGCTTGTTGGCTAGCGAGTGCTTCTGTCTCAGAAAGGAGCGTGATGGCTTCTCTACATCATCTTCGTCAGAAGACATAAGGGCAACACACGCAGCAACCCAAGCGTGGTGTAAACTATAGCGTGCATGGTGCAGCTTCAACTCATCAAAGAAGTCCTCTGCTTCGTTCAACTTGTCCGAGTATAAACAGCTCCATCCCCTTCATTATCTGCACAGGTATTAAAACATATATATTAATTCATTAATGTATCTTCTTGTGCATATATATACACACATGTGCACACACACACACACACACATATCTGTGTGTGTGTTTATGGTTTAATGTATATAAACTTCTGGAGTGGGATTTCTGTGGTATTCCCAAAGATTATATCACACACACACACACATATAATACGAGTGTGTGTACCTGTTGTTCTTCTGCGTCAAACTCATCACGTCGGTCTTCCAGGGACATGATGAAATTGTCATTCTTCTTGGGCTTTAACAGATCCATTTTTGACCTAAAAGAATATCCAAAGAGAATGATTACTCCCGGCAAGCATGCAAGCCGGGGTGGTAAATGTTACACTCCGACACCCAAAGTACACGTCCTTTGAGCTACCATTGAATATTCTAACCACATAAGTATATTCTCTCATGTTAATATTCTATATTTTTTTTTGTAAATTTGAATTATGTATTAGATAGTTATTTTTCCTAATAACTAGTGAAATTTCATTTTATGACTCTCTGACAAAAAAAATAAATTAGTAATAGATTAATTAAATAATGTTTTATTCTAGTTTTGATCACCTTAAATGTCATTAAACCTTTGTTAAACTGTTCTTAATCGTGTTTAACATTCACACAACATGCTCGGCAAGGGAGAGGATCTTCACAAACTTTTTAGCACGCAGTTCGGCTGCAACAGGGCCGTATACACGTGTACCCACCGGTTCACCATCCTTGTTGATTATTACCACAGCATTCTCATCAAACTTAATGTGACTGCCGTCCCCTCGTCCCTAAAACACGCACGAAATCCATACGTGTAAGATATATAAATAAATATATGCCCACACATATAGTTCTGTACGCATTCATTACAACGTAATATACAAACATTAGAGAGAGACATTAATGTAGCAGATGTTTTTACCGATTATATAGGCATCGATGTATATACGTGTACATGTGTAAAAGTACACACCAATGGAGATATAACAGTGTAAACTATCTTGTACGCTGTATACTCGCATATAGCGTGCTTATAAATATACATATATACATATACAGCGTGTAATATCGACCATATAACATGTAGGCAAAAGTCGTAAAACAACACATACCTGCATGTTGATACATATCGAACATATATAAACATACATCAATATATTATTATAGTTGCTGGTGTATCTGCATATGTCATTTAAGCTCATAAGACATGCATAGTGATGTATGTATATTTACGTGCTTACACGCATACAGAAGTGCGCGCGCGCGCACGCACACACACACACACACGTATAACGGTAACATTAGC
Source organism: Selaginella tamariscina (assembly GCA_003024785.1). Taxonomy (NCBI): domain Eukaryota; kingdom Viridiplantae; phylum Streptophyta; class Lycopodiopsida; order Selaginellales; family Selaginellaceae; genus Selaginella; species Selaginella tamariscina. The sequence goes on from PUQB01000662.1 coordinate 19,817, forward strand.
TACAATATATTTTATATGCTACATTAAAGAGCGGACTATCTACAATACGCTATTGGTTCTAGATCTATATGAACCATGTATAATGCCTATGTACATACATACACACACACACACACACAGAGACATATATATGTGTGTATGTATTACTCCATCATACACACACACACGTGCTTGTGTATGTATGCAACACGCACCTTTTGCATACGTACACGCACAATAACAGCATACATACATACATACATCCACACACACACACAGACATATATATGCGTGTGTGTATTACTCCATCATAGAGACAGACGTGCTTGTGTATGTATGCAACACGCACCTTTTGCAAACGTGCACGCACAATAACAGCCTGCACGACATCACCTTTCTTCACTTTGGTGCTCTCTTTCTCGGACTTCTTTATTCTCTTCTTTCCACTCGCGGCCTCTTTCACTGACGCAGTTATGACGTCACCAACCCTACCACCAAGCTTGCCTGACTTCGACCGTATGCAACCCACGATCTTCGCCCCTGAGTTGTCTGCGACGTTCAGCCTTGTACGCATTTGCACAAAACACCTGGTTTGCTGTAAATCAAGAGTCCAATGCCATAACAAAGCATTTGTGTGCGCGCGCGCGTGTGAGAGAGAGAGTAATACCAATGAAGTATGAAAAATGGAAATTATCCATTTCACGAAATGTTAACATAAAAATTAATTTGATGTGTTCACAGAAATAAGCATTTCTTGCTTCGGGTATGTTGTGTAGATGCTAATATATACTAATATATCTTGTACATATGCAATTTCATTCATACAGTATTAGCTACATAAGTATCTAAGGAGCTATATATGTGTGTGCTATTATGTATGTACATGTCTGTATGTATATGTATACATATTATAAGCATGTCTGCATTATTACGTAGCAATATACATTACATACCTATGTGTGTGCGTGCCCCATGCATGCTATGTCTTTATAACTATGTGTGTGTGTGTGTATATATATAATGATGATGATATATTTGTATTGATATCGTGTGTGCACATGTGTATAGAGAATACTCATTCTATTGAATAATTAAGTATACACATTTGTGTATACATACAATGGGCATATAAATTACACTAAATGTAGACAAAAGAATAATAAAATATAGAAAACAAACGCGTTTTTTTTGTGTGTATCGTGAAATGGGTACCTGAAAAATGGGAGCGCGATAGCAGGCAGTGTGACCAGAGAGGCCCCCAGACGTCCATACGCGCCTCCACATACTCCACTCGGGCGCCAGGCGCAACACCACAGCCATGACAAAAACCCTAATTGTAAAACCTCATAGAATATGCCCCGAACATACTTAGTTTAATTAAAATAACTGCCTAATGTAATACTACAAAATTAAATCAGATATTTTAATTTAACGTTTCAATATTACTAATTGGAATTTCTTACAAATGTAACTGCACATTATTAAATACCTATAAAGATTGTTAAAACACATTTTTTGTTTTTAACTTGTTAAAATCCCATAGAAATACGAAAAATATTCAAATATTCATATACTTATTAATTATGCTATTTAATGTTATTAACTGTTATATACAATTTAATTAAATTACAAATTAATTTAACCAAACTCAAAAATAAAATTAAGAAATCTCATTAAAAATTATAACTTCTTATAATAGGCGGACACCATGTGTTCATACATTTAATAATAGTAACGCTTTTATATAATGTGTATCATATATCAACCAGTATATTATTATTAGGACGTATATTAATGAAGTTTGGCAATTGCAATTAAATTACGTTTTAGTTATGCAGTAACAGTTAACAAGCCACTGTGACGAAGCAGAGCTTCTGTAGATGGTTCTCTCCCACGAAAACTCTTGAATACCTGGAAAATATTAAAAGATTTTTAAGCATTCTTTTTAAAGAATACACAGTAATAATAATAATTTCAGATAATAATAATAATCAAACCTCTAAAGGTGCTTTTCCACCTCCAAGGCCAAGAATGGTGTCACGGAATCGTCTTCCCGTCTCCTTAATAGCCTGCATGAAAGATCGTGTGTGTGTGTGTGTGTGAGAGAGAGAGAGACTCACGTTTTCATTTTCGAGCCCAGCATCTTCAAATGCTCCAAAAGCATCGGCAGACAGAACCTCCGCCCTACATAAGCCCAATGATCGTATAAAGATTTAGTTTATATTTATATCATATTATATATGAACTTAATTCTCATCTTATATATATAATGTTATTATTTAGTATTTACCTTATAACTGTAGTATCCAGCTGCATATGAAGCCGCTGCGAAACCAAAGAGCTTATGAGCATCAGTATTTAAATTATGTCTTCCAAATATAAATGTAGATATTTACTAAACAGATAATGTATAGATATGTGAATATTATATAAACAAATACACTACATGAAAAGATGTGGAGGAAGCTGCAAAGGAATCTATCTTCACGAAGAGGAGGAAGCACTTGGGTTTTTCTCGGCTACTCTCCTATTGACGTCGTATATGGTTTCTGAGCCACCGGGTTTGAACCTTGAATGCAATTCAAGATCGACACTTGCAAAATGCAGCTGCATAAAGAAACACACGGTGTTATATACATATACGCATATTATATAGAATATCTGGTTACTATTTATACACAACACCTGTCTCAACATTAACGATGCAGCACGGAATGTGCGTGCAGCCTTGAGCTTCTCATATACAGCTTCTGACAATGGCTCTCCCGTTTTATAGTGAACAGCAAAGCTCAGTAGTGTTTTCCTGAGATAAACTTGTTTAACTTACTTATCACACACACACACACACACCTGTCATAACACCAATTCTCCATGAACTGCGAGGGAAGCTCCACGGCATCCCATTCAATCCCACTAATTCCTGCTATAAGGCCTTCGTCCTGCTTCGTAAGCATATGCTGCAATGCATGTCCAAATTCGTGGAAAACAGTCTCCACCTATACAAATGGTAAGTGAGTAGGTACATATCTCACCCCCTTAATTTTTATATATATTTTAAATATTTAAATAAATAAAAAAATTATTATAAATAAACTTTTTAAATACATGTTTTCACTTGACTTTTAGTGTTTTGTTGATTAATTAAATAAGATTAATTAAATTAATACAAAAAAGGTCTCCAATTAGTAAAGGGTTGGGTGTCCACTTAGCAGGCCCGATGTCTTTATACATGCTATGCATATGTATGTGTAAATATTACCTCGCGGAATGTCATCAGACTGGGTTCATCACCAACAGGAGGGGTCTGGTTGCAAACCATATGGGCAACAGGAAGACGAACAATGCTATTCTCCGGAGCAAGGACTTTACTACGGCCAACCACGACATCCATCCATGCACCACCCGCTTTTCTGCAGGTCTCGAATATGGATCAAAGTAGAAGAATGCAACTGATTCACCAGTAGAGTCTTTAACCCGGAAGAACTTTACATCTTTGTTCCAGACCTGTTTCATATCAAGTATTAAGTATCGTTTATACAAGATATATGCACATACGCATGTATTAGTGTATACAATGTGTATACATGTGATATATATACACTTACGGGTGCTAGACCGTCAGCAGGCTCAATATCAACTCCAAAAAGAAAACTGGCAAGATTAAATAGCCCATCCATTACTTTTGGTAGTGAAAAGAACGGCCTTAACTCTTCCTGATTAGACAAAGAACCACATCAGTGTAAGTGACAATCATGAATTGGTATTAATATATTGTATATAAATCTAACCTCATTGACATCGTATTTGTCTTCTCGTAGGCGTTCACTCCAATACGTTACGTCCCAGTGTGAAAGATCATCAGCCTCAGGGGCATTCTTCGATTTACTGAAAGACTTCAAGTCCTCAAAATCTGCACCAATGAAATAATATTAGGAGAAACATATGCATAGAATGTACAATACATAAGTCTATGTGTGTGTGCATACGTACCTTTAAGTGCACCGTCCCAAGAGCTAATACGAAGCTTCTCTATGAGCTCTTCCGCTGTTTCTGGGGTTGCCATTTTCTGAGCCATGCTAACCTGCAAGTAAAGAAATACTTAAGGATACACATTCTTAAATATGTAAACTAACTTGGAACTTCTACGAACCTCAGCAAAGTTAGAATAACCAAGTAAAAGTGCCTTCTCCAAACGAAGCTCCAGTACTCTGTTTACCACTGGAGTGTTGTCAAGATCACCCTTGGAAGCCACAGTAATATATTCTCTGTAAAGTTCTTCACGTAATGCCCGTTTCTTCGCATACTTCATAGCAGGCATATAGCTCGGCAAGTCTAAGGTGATCATCCATGGCCCATTTTCTGCCGTTGCACCTTCATGGCCCTACATTGTTTCCAAGTTAGTAGCATGTAATCATTTTACACACACATCGCACACACCTTTGAGGCAGCCGTCTGGGCAGCAAGACCAAGAGCTGTAGGAGGAAGCCCTTCAACCTCATCCTTGTTAACGATAAGCTTTTGAAACTGCTTTGTCGAATCCAAAACATTCTCACCAAACTTTGTTCCCAGTTGTTTCAATTCCTGCATAGGTTCAAAAATTGTAGAGTAATAAGTGTAAACTAAATATATTATATACAAGAGTACCTGCTCAATTTGATTAAAACGTTCTCTTTTCTCTCCTTCCAAAGCCACGCCACCGAGAATGGCCTCCTTCAGTTGATCTGTTATATATACAAACATTTAATAAAATATTGTCAGATTAATTGAACCTGACTTACTCTCAACAATCCTTTTCTGAGCATCGTTTAGGGTATCAAATGCAGCCCCATTGCGGATCTTTTGGAATGCTTCGTAGATAGGCTTGCTTTGGCCAAGCTTGAGCAAAAATGCAACTTTCTCAGGCTGTAAAATACAAAACAACGCATAAATAAATTGTAATTCGAAGTACACTACATATTCGTTTATATACGAGTTTTTTGTAAAACTCGTACATCTTTATATATGATAAACAAACATGTATACCACCTGGTTAACACACACACATATATAGTTCATATACATCTAGTAACAACTAAAATAGCTAAAAATGCCCTTCTGTCATGTTTGAGAAGTTTATATATCACACGTCAACTCGTCAATATATATAGCATGTGCGAGGATATTTAAATATGCAAGAAAGAATTAAAAAACTAAACTACTTGATTAGTAGCCATGTAGATTTAAATGCAGAGTTAGAACACAAGGATACCTGGACTTCTTCAACAGCTGAACGCAGTTCAGTGGAATCCTTAACCGTCTTCAAGTGTTCAACAATTCCCCATGTCACATTTAGACGATCCACAATCCGCTCCAGTGGGTAAACAAGAAACTCCCACTCCGCTTTCACATTGTTCTCTAACTTGTCTAGCTCCCCTTCCTGCACACAAAAATGATCTTATAAGTTTTTCATAGAAAAAAGACGTAAGGATTACTCAAGAAAAGAAGTGACTTTTCATAGATCGCAAAGATTCGTTCGGAATAGAAGTGACTTTTATGAAAAAAATCATAGAAAAATCAGGGATTTTGCAATAAAAGAAATGAAAGAAAAAAACCAGCACATTTCACAAAGATCATCAACAAAAGAAGTGATACAACAATGCCAAGAATTGCTACATACCAGGTCTTTGAGGAGCTGCCGAACGCCAGGAACAACCATGCTTTGCCTCGATCTTATCATACAGAGGAAAACACCCGGCATTGAGCAGCGGATTAAACTCCGTATCGGATGCCGCCATTGCGCCCATTCTTCCTCCTCGCGATCCGGCAGAAGAACAGCAGAAATGTCGACGAACCCTAGCCCCTGTTTCACGCGCCCTTCCCTCGAGGCGCACAGCAGCTACTCTATAACGCCGATTAGGGTAGAAGGATGTCCAGAAACGACCAGATAGTATAACTCGATTGCTTGCGGATTGTAAGCAGTAAACCCCTAAAGCCATAGCCGTAAACATATATCCGCATATTCTGGTATATAATTACATACGGTCGTTGACATCTTAGGGTCGTTTCGCACCACACTTAACTTAACTTAGCATGCATAAGTTAAGTAAAAGTTAAGGGAACTCTCCTTAAAAAGAGAAGTTAAGGGTTTTGGATTCATACTAACCCTTAATTTAAATTAAGAAAATTTGTTAAGGGCAATTGATTCGCACTCATCAACCCTTAACTTTTTTACTTAAATTAAAGGATTGTGTTAAGGGCAATGGATTCGCATAGATACTTACAATAAAAATATTAAAGGCCTTAATATATAATATTTTTAAATTTACATTTAAGTTAAGATTATTAACTTAATTTTTTTAATAAACTTAACATATCTACATTTAATTTAACATTATTATGTCAAGTTATAATAAATATTTTTAAATAATTTTCAATTTGTAAATATTTTTAACCACTTTAAAATATATTTATAATATTTATGATTTAAATAATATGTGCATCTTTAATTTTTCTTAACATTTAAAGTAATTTTACTTATTATAAAAAAAAAAATATGGTGAGATAAAATTATATACTTATATAATATTGTATATGAGTACATTCTATAGATAATTAAATTTTATATATTTTAGATATGTTTAAACAAGTAAAAACTTCATGAAAAATATTGTTGTCGGGCTTTCTACTGCCTCATGAGCTCGGCCACTGGCCGAGCTCAAGCCAACCCAACCAGGGGCTATAGAAAGCCCGGTAGCAGTTGCTACCGGGCTTTTTATTGCCTCATGAGCTTGGCCAATGTGCCTGACAACAGTTGCTATCGGGCTTTCGGTTGGCACATGAGCTCGCCAATGCTGGCCGAGCTCGTGCCATCCCACAAGGGTGGCAAAAGCCCGACAGCAGTTGCAGTCGGGCTTTGGGCCGGCCCTTTGAGCTCGAATGGTGAACCTAGTAGTCTCTAGCCGCCTCCTGATGCAAATGAATGCAATGATGTAAAAAAAGAAAAAGAAAGGAAAGAAGCTACTTGATATACTTGCTCTTCTGCCATTCTCTCCCCATTTCTCCTGAATTCTTCTCTCCCGATCGTAGAAACCTACAGAAATTAGGGCAGAAGAAGAATATACTTAGAATATATTAAGAATAATGAGAAATTCATATTATTATTTATTTAATTTTAATTATATATGTTAAAATAAAAATATAAAATATAAATATATATTTTACATTAAAAAATGCACATTACACATGTAAATTTTATTTTTTATTTTTATTTTTAAAGGTGGCGAAAAAGGTGGCGAGCCTCGTCGGTCGTTAAGGGTGGCTAAGGGCCCCCCCACCTCCCTTAAATTTTCTTTGTAAATTTCACTATTCCCTTAAATTAAGTTAAGTTAAGGGAAGATTGCGAAAGCACTGTCCTTAGTGGTGAAACCCTTAAAAAATCTTAAGTAAGTGGCTTCTTAAGTTAAGGGCAGGTGCGAATTCAATTCCCTTAGTGGTCAAACCCTTAAAAAAGTTAAGTAAGTGGTTACTCAACTTAAGGGCGAGTACGAATCCATTTTCCCTTACTTAAGCCCACTTAAGTTAAGTTAAGTGTGGTGCGAAACGACCCTTAGTACTAAAAGGTTATAATTTACAAAACATTTAACTGTATTAATACACTTACATTTACGAAATTATAAACTTTGCATATTAATCATGCATATGTAACTAAGGTACAACATTTAAAATCTCTAAAAAGATTTTAATTTATAATTGTGGTGGTACATTATAAATATTTTTAAATTTAAGATTTAGTTGTGTTTCAATAGTGTTTGAAGAAGTTAAATAATAATATATAAAAACATTTTAAACAATATATGAATATTATTACTTTGAATGTTATATTCGATAATTCAATAAATATATAATTTATTGTTACAACAATTTTTTAAATTAGGTAAGGTAATGTTGTAATAAATGTTTAAATGAAATAATTTAATAATATAACAAATGTTTTGATTGAATAATTTAATATTATAATAAATATTTAAAATGAACAAAACAATATGACAACAATATCATAAGTTCTAAATTTTTTATTAAATATGGACATAAGTTTTCTATGCAAAAACAGAAAATTTAATAAAAATACTTACTTAAAAGTTTTATTATAATTTTTTTTTTATAAAACATTAAAAATAAGGTAAGACAAGATCTATTTATAAGGTGTTTTATATTTAAATTATTTATAAAAAGTGTAAAGGATTAATAAGAATCAGGTTGTAAATTATAAAATAGGACTAAAATATTTAATTATTATTTTAAATAAATAATTAAATAAAATGAAAAAGTTTATTCTTTATCTTCATGTTTTTAATCATAAATAAAATTATATTTGAACATATTATAAATGTTTTTGATAGAAATAAAGTTTTAAATATTTATGAAGTTTTTTTATAAAAGTATCTTTTAAACATTTATAAGAATAATATTATATAAATAATCACTAATGATACAAATAAAGTCTTTAAATGAAATTCCCATATGTTATTCATTATTTAAACTTATTATTTTAAAATTGTTTATAATAAAAATAATGTAAAAGTTGATAACATTTATCAAATAAAAGAAATTTATATTTTATCTTGTATAAAAATTATTTAAAAAGTTATATAATAAATTTTACATATATATTTGTTATAATGAATAATTTGTAAATATAGAAGTGAATCCTATCTTTAATTTAATGATTTTAATTAATGCATTCTTAAAGTTTTTAAAACTTATAAATAAGGTTTTATATTTAAAAGTTTCATTTATTTATAAAGTAAAATGAAATGTAATAAAGGATTTATTAATTAAGAAACATAGTGAACTTAATAAAAAAAGAAAAAAAAAGATAATATATGTTACATAACTTAGTGTATATGTTATATTTTTTAAAAAATTAATAATGATATTACTATTATGGAAGTTAAATGATTTTATAATATATATTATTAACATTACTTAAAAGGGAGTACAAAATGTTAACGATAATAACACTTCAAAATCATTTATATAGTGTTTAATAGTGGTAAAATTTCGACTATAAACTTTTAAAATAATAAAATTAATATTAATATTAAACTAACTTTTAAGTTATAAAAAGTACTTTTATCATTGGGCAATGATATAATTTTCATGTTATATTAAATATTATAAAAAATTTAAAAAGTTTCAAATGTATAATGAAGTTTTTAAAATAAGATGGACATAAGAGTTATAAATTTACTTTGTTAATGCAAAAGAAAAAAAAATGAATATTGAAAAAGAATGATGAGTGAAATGTTTTCTTATATATATTTTAATTGAATATTTATTAAATATATTAATAAATATCAATTTTGTAATTTGAACTTCCAAATAGAAAGTACGTGAAGACTTTATAAAACTTATTTTTTAAAGATTTACATTCTAACTTAAGAATGTAATACGAATGTACAAATATACACGAGTATTATGTATTCATACATTTATATATTTCATAATATTTATATTTATGATTCAAAGCTCAAACCACATGTATTAAAAGGAGTTTAGAATAACAAAGATTTTAACTATATTAAACTTTATTTAAGAATGAATATAAATAATGAATTATTCGTAGCAATTACAATTGTATGGTTTTGCATATGTAACTATAGAACACTTAATATTTCATGACATGTGATTTTGCTTAATGCTCCTTCACAAATATCTCACATTCACATATTATCTTACCAACTAATTAAGCAAAATCACACAGTTTTAACACGTTTTCACAACACATTAACAAAGCTAATTTACTGTATCTTTAAACATTAACAAAGCTAATTTACTGTATCTTTAACCATATTTCTTACGTAATATTTAACCATATTTCTTACGACTTACACCCTTCCGTGCTCTCAATTTTAAATTTCATCTTTAATATTGTTAGTACTTGGGGCAGTTTTGATTAATTTAAGTTATTGATTTAATAGTAATATTTTATTTCTATTTGGATGTCTTTTATATATAGTTGGGACGTATTGATTAATTAATATAATATCAATTTGAATAGGTTTTACACTTACATATTATGTATGCCTTGTAGCTTTCTTAATGCAGTCATATACTGTCTATAAGGACTTTCACGGCTGTAATGAAGGATCCGAAGGTCATGGTGCAGTTGGAACATCGGTGACATGGAAACAAGAGAATATGCACCTTATATGCTCCAGAACGTCATCTTAACTATAATGAATAATGAAGGATTAATAAATATAAATACATTACATTCACACAACACACACTCAGGTGTCCATTAACTAGAGAGAGTAGTAGATTTACGTACACAGGTATGCATATTTCAATATATATGCTGTAGTTTTCCCGCTTCTCTATACACCCATTTCTGTACAGTGATGTGTGTGTGTGTGAGAGAGAGAGAAACATAGGTATAGAGACGACGAGGTATAATAATGTTCTTTTAATGAACGGCTTGATTTATTCAGAACAATCTCATCCGTTGAATTTAACAAACAATTATAATACATCTTTAAATATACAACGGATAAAAGCTGCTCAATCATGCAATGCACGACTCCCATACACTGAAGGAGGAGATAAAAGAGCCACTATTGCCATGGTGTGAATCCTCGGCAACAGCTCTGCGAGCACATTCATCCCAAGCTTTGGCCATGGCTTTTATTGTCAATGGTTGGTTCAAGTGCCTCACTGCCTGTTAAAAGCCTCCCTCACCCTCACAAAGCATGGCTACAGAGTACACCAAGTTAGCATAAAACACACGCACGCAGCACGCAAAGTATGCAACGTTTATGTATAAATGTATATGTCTGAATGTAGCACCGCCACACACATATATTCACGTCACTCACTTTGAGTTTGGATCACTGTAGTCAGGCAGCAAACTTGGTGGTGCCTTCGGATAGGAAGGTGGAACAAGTAACCGCAGAGGAGACAAGATTTCCTGCCAAATTTCATTAGTAACACACGCACGCACGCACCATGTGATCCAAGGAAGAAGCAGAATCCGACTTGTCCAAAGGTACTTCGATGCCAATGTATGAAAATGTTACGACAACTCCTTCCTTGCCTTCGTCACTGCTATCCTCACTTATATCCACAGTTGTGTCAATTAAGTTTTCGTTTGTCTCCCTGATCTCTTGTTCCAAAGTATAGCTAACCTGTACCAGATATACACGTAACATACATTCATATACATGTGTATGTATACAATTATAAACCTAACCGCGTGTGTAGGTGTCGAATGTACCTCAGGTTTGTGCCGCTTCCACTGTGAAGTAACAACTGAAGCCTCATCATCCTCCCCTCTATGCAGGCTGTTGGCAACACTACCATCTGAAGATATCACGCTCACCGCACAGAGTCGAAGTGTCGCCTGCGTATGCAAGTATTTATAAAATGTGTGTGTGTGTGTGTGTGTGCACCTTTTAAGGGAGCCTCCACCCTCTTGGCAAGCCAAAGCTCGAGCTTGAAGACGACACTTCGTAAGTGCTGCTAAGTCTTCTCCAACAGCAGCCTTACAACCTATAAAAAGCAAAACTATCTTAACTTGGCATATCTAGTCACATACATTTTACATTAACACCCACAGGCACGCATGCACACACACCCACACCATAGCAGCACCTGGTCCAGTTCTGAAGCTGCTAGTTTATCTGAAAGACTAATCACAGATTTCATTTCTCTCACAGCCGAGTTAAGTGCCTTTTGTGACATGGTTCCCATCTGCAAGAAGAAGAATACGTCAGCGAATAGGTCATCAACAAAAGATACAACCAAGAATTGCTACATACCAGTTTGAGGAGCTGCCGAACGCCAGGAACAACATGCTTGGCCTCGATTTCATCATACATAGGAAAAAGCCGGCATTGAGCAGCGGATTAAACTCCGTATCGGATGCCCTCACTGCGCGAAGACCACCGTAAACCCTAAACCCTAATAGAATATATGTAATGTACAAAAGTTATTTATATTGCGCTGATTATAAATCTACAAAACTTTTTATCTTTTCATTTTTTAAAAAAATGCATATGGTTGTAAAAAATGAATTTTTATTTTTGTAATTTATAATTGGGAGGTGCAAATGCAAACAAACACACCTTAAAACTATTCATAAGTTTAAGATTTAATCATGTTCCTATAGTGCTTCAAGAAGTTAAACAACAATATATAACAACATTTTTAAAATAATAAATGATTTTTATTAACTTGAATGTCTAAAGTGAACAATTCAATATTATAATAAATGCCAAACAATACAATTCAATTATAATAAATTCTTAAACTGGATTTCATTATTGATATTGCTTAGCTTAAAAAACCCTATTACGAAAAGCATAGCCACAAACATTTCCTACAATTTCATTTACTCTTGTGAACCAAAATTTCAAAAAATTGACATGTGGCCTATAGTGTTCATAGCTAGCCTCTAACAAGTTTGTGGCAAACTTTTCAAAGTTGACCATTAACAACAATCAAGCTTATCATCATTGACTTATACATTGACTGACGTTGAAACTTTACATGTTTTCGTCAATCAGTGTTGAAATGCCGTTTACTTGCACAATAACAGTCATTGATTGCCATTGACCTTGCCTGTTGACTGGCATACTATGTGGTTTGTGACAAACCTTTGTTGGTTCGTCATGAACTTCTTAGACCGTTGGTCCACTCGGCTAAACTCACTGATTCAAGTTGACTCTGCTTTGAAACTCCTATTTGATCCGGCCCCTAGAAAATGTAATCCCAATCCGAAATAGGGTTTGGTTTGGCATGATTACCCTTAAAACTCATGTGAGTGTTTATTTGTTAACTTGCTATTAATATATATTAAATAATTATATATAACAAGAACGTTATTGCATTTAAATAAATAAAATCATATTACATAAATGTTAAGAAAAAAAATTTAAAACTTTTTAATTATATAAAATTTTTAAAATCAATACATAATAACGATGTCCTATATATCTGAATGTTATTAAGACTTATTAATAGATTAATGTGTCACATATATATATATGTATGTATGTATATATGTATGTATAGAGAGAGGGAGAAGTATTTTCATTTTATATATAAGAAATGTGATGGTGCATATGTGTATATGCAAATTGCATGCACAAAGGTGTCTTTGGGAACACACGAAGCTATAGAAAAATATATATATATTTCCATTATAAGCATAACATGTTGTTTAAAAATTTATATATATGGTCAAACTTTAGTCCTATATTATTATCACACCTTATCTTAACACTAGAATATTCTTGCAACCCTTGGTTATAAGAAAAATAAAAACATCATTAAATCACTAATATTGATTAAGATTTATCATATATACACTCAAGAGTTGGAGGTAACTCTTTTATATCATGAAAGTTCTACCCTTTTTTAAAATCACAAATGAAAAATATATAACTAATAATTAACAATTTTATTTTATAATTATATACATCATGAAGTTCTAGAATTATATGCCATTTCTTAATTAAATTCATTTTTATTATAATTTAATTCATGTTAATATATGTATAATTATTAAAATCTTTTATTTAATATTGGTTTAGTATATAAGTCTATACAATTAATGAACATATAAAAGTCTCGTTTGTTTATGTCATTTTATTAAGACTTTCTCTTAATTCTCTTATTCCATATAATTAAGAAAAATGGTTATCTCTAAAAAATATTACTCAAGCTTAATTACAAATGAACAAATTGTAACAAAATTTAAATACCACAATTCTTGTAATAAATATTTGTTAAACACTTAGGGTTTAGATTACACGTGTCAGATTTATCAAACACTTAATCTTATATGAAAATATTATATAGATGAGAATATGTTTGTTGTGTGTGTTAATTACATTATGAAAATAATGCATTATCTCCTGATAATAATTAATTTAAAAATTATTTTATTAAATCTATACATTAAAAAAATAGTTTACCCAATATAATTTCATTAATTTAATTACGTTCATTACATTTCACTTCACATGTGATAAAACGTAAAAAGTACAAATGTTTTTTAGCTAATATCATCTTAATAATTTAATAAAAAATATTAAGTTTTAAATGCTTATATATTAATTAATAATAAATATTGAAACTTCCTAATCCTCTCTTTATACACATCGATTCAAAATCCATAAATAAGTGATTTATTCATTTAGATTCATCATAATTTAATATAAGAAGTGCACATAAGATTAGAAGATCGTAAAGGATTTAAATCATTATCAAATTAAAAAAATATATTTATTATAATGAGATACCTTATTAGAATTGTGAAATTATGTTAATATTCACTGGTGATTATAAATATTAAACTCTGATCGTATAAAACTTGCATATAAACATTCAATATATAAACACATGGATGACTATTTTGGGCATTGAACATTGCACACTTCCGTATGGTTTGAACAGTGTGTGTGTGCGATATCAATATGTGTGTACATCTTATGTAAATTATTGAAATTCCTATTTTTATATGATTAACTGATAACAATATTGAATTTTTAATATAAAGTCATCTAATGTATTAAATATATTAATTACAGCAAATTTGCAAACTGTCAAGATTTTGAATAATATAATATTTAAGATAATTTTAAATATAAGCTAATAAATATAAATTAATATTAATAATATATAAAAGTTTAATTTTTATATGAATTAAAATATTATTTAAAAGGTTTGAAGGTTGCAAATTGACATGTTGTAACTCAACTTGCTTGTAAAGTGGTAAATAATATTTTCTTATTATTAAAATGGTTTTTAAAAATTAATATTATATGTTATAAAGAGGTTGAATTTATAGTCATGTAGGGTATGCAATGCCTTTAGTGCCTATAATGGTATGATTACAAATTTTAGTGTTAAAGATAGTGTATAATCCAAAAGATTATGAGTTTTATAATGTTCAAATTTAAATCTTTCTAATATTTTGTACCATCTTCAAGATTGATTATTATAAAGTTGAAAATTTGAATCCTTTTAACATTATGCACCATCTTTAATGTCGATTGTTAAGATTAATTTTTAGAAAATAAAATACCGTAATTATTTTTTTGAGGATGGTTAATTGATTTTTTTAAATAGAAAATGAAGTTGATACAAGTGCATCCATCGTTGTGAGTTTAAAATGCAAAAATTATTTTGAATATGAACATGGAAATAACAACAATGTAAAATAAAAGTTATTTTAGTTCATTTAAAGTATAATTTTATTTATTTTTTGACATATAAACTACTTTGTCACTTAATATAATGAATGTTATAACTAAAATGAGAATGATAAATGAAAATGGGAATATTAAAAAAATCTTTAATTACTACTTATGTATTATTAATATTTCAAACATACATTTTAAATAATATTCTTTCTTTAAATATATATTATTTTAAAATTTATTTTTTTATTTAAAAAAATATTAATTAAATAATTAAAATTACTAATTATTAAGAAAATGAGATTATATACATTTCCATTTTAATTACAATGTTCGTTATAATTGTATATCAAAACCAGCGAATTTTTTTGTGGTAACAATTCACTACCTACAGTGTTTTGTAGTCATTTTTTACTCCATAATTACTGTAATGACAATCCGATAATCAACTGACGTTCACTAAAAATTCCGTTTTAGTTAATTTAAACTTGATTACACTAATATATTTGGAGCACGATTCTACTACAGCGATATTCGCTGATCAAAACACTCTTGTCACTGTAACATAGTTGTATAGCAAATCACTGCAATATAATTGTATAGCAAAACTTTTCTTCACAATTAATATAGTTGTATAGCATAGATTTATATGCCATAAACATATTTTCAATGCCAAAGAAAAACTACATTTTACGTAGATTTCATAATTTCAGTTTTGAGTGTATGGAATTCATAAATTTCAGTTCAAGTTGAAAAGGCAGCTGTACAGAAGCGTATGGAAGGCACAGTGCACACACTAGACGCACTCTATAAACACTCGTAACATATGAGTTCGACTTGCATCAAAAATTTGCATTCAAATTGAGTAATGTCATGTAAACTTTATTATTATTATTAATTTAAAAAAATAATAATGTGCCATTTCTGAGAGGTAAATTTCTCATCACTATCTTACATTTTTCTATTTGAACATAACTAGATACTTTTACCTTTTTAAGTAAAAAATCTTAAGAAATAAAAGATATAATTAAAGATTTGAAAGTTTATTTGTGACTACTTAAACAATATTAAATAGCTTAAAGTTAATAGCTTTTTTTTATATGGAACTGGAAGATTGTGAAAATTATACTGGTAAAACAATAAACAAATAATTTGGAGTCACAAGTGAATGAACCTCTTCCTTTCAACAATATTCTCATTTATTTATTAAAACTATCAGCGATCGTTTAAGCTCTGGTACAATATATACAACGTAAACTTAGTATACACGACTTCGCCTTTGCCGCTTGATCTGCAACAGGTGATCATAAACCACCCAAGGAAAGCTCAGCAACTGTTCCTTGCGATTTATCATCCCCCTCACACCAGGATTATACGTCACATGATACCATGCAAAAGCCTTGGCATAAACTTCCTGTCCAGTCTCTTTGCCTTCATCAAACCATCCTCTTGCTTCCTTCACCAAAGCCTTCGCAGCAAGCACAATCCGGTCCTTGACATCTCCTTGCCTCCTCTTATAATACCTTGACAATCCCCGAATGCTCCCACTCATGATCTCAGCTTCGGTAACTCTGTAATGGTTTAAAATTCCCATTAACTTCTCATCATACGACTCCTTGTAGGAAACAGCTTCATCCAGGTGTCGTTCATAGCCCTCAATGATGAGATCGTGATCGTACTCCTCAGAAGGTGGTAGCTCAACAACTTCATCAAACTTGTGATCTTTGACTGATCTGTAGAGCTTTCCGATGACTCTCTTGGAAACATAATATGGCTTATTGCGTTTTTCCATGAAGTCTGGATAGCTTGTTACTCTCAGATGAGGAGGAATGACTGCCGGAACTCCAGTCTTAGGGAAGTCTACTGCAATCGAGAAAAGTTCAGCAAGCTCCATGCAAGATGGATCCGTCGCTTGCAATTCAGAAGAGTCGGCTAGTGCTAAGTAAGTGTGTGCAATCATTCCGAGATTGTCACTTTTCATGTGATCCACAAAAAACTTGGTAATTTGCTGTTAATTTATCTATTAGGTTAAGATAATGTGAGAAATGCAGCTTACTTGGAGGGTGACACGATGGTCGACTTCGATGGGTTTAGTAGCTTGATAATTCATGGGATCAACTTTGTAGTGAGGAATGAGGTTGTGATCCCAGCTAACTACGTACAAATCCCCGTCTAAATCACCTCCTGAACATTCATTTGGATGAGGCCTGCAACAACACATTTCAGTGATGATTAATTTAATTCAATTATCCTTAACATACCTTGGACCTTGCTGAGGAAACACCACACAGTCAACCATGTGGTGCAGTTCTGGGACATCGATAGCTTGGAGCACCAAAACATCGCCAGGATGCAGGCATGGATTCCTTGTAACCATCACAGGTCCTTCGACCACAAATGCCTTGTCACTGCCGCTCACTCCTCGATCGGAATAAACCTGCTCTTCCACTGAGCAATATTCACTTCCTCCTGTAACAATAGAAAAAAGTGGGTTAAACAACTGTTTTTGAACAACGTGTTCACCTGGAGGAAGTGAAAGTTGCACGAAGCATTCTCCGTACTGAAGAACTCTCTCCTCGTCAAGACACCCCATCAGACACCTTCCCTTCGGAACGAAAATCCGAGACTTGGTGTGTAGGAAGAACAAATGTGAAGCCCTGAAAGCCTGCAACAAGCTGCTCAAGTAGGGCTCCATGTTAGGATTGTACCCAACCTCCAGCATCGATACAATAAGACTGTGACTTTCACCAGCATATAGAACCCCAAGAACCTGCATACTACATGATCAAAACATAATAAGATATGTTAAGTAAAACGACCTCCAATGCAGTTGCTGCATCATGCAACATGCTGTCAAGCTTCTGGACCATTTGCTCTTGCATCTGTTCAAACACTTCATCCTGGACTCCCAGAGTTGAAAGCAGTGTGATAATCTCGCGGTTCAAGTAACAAGGGATGTAACGCGTCCACGATAACACGTCCAATCCAATTTGCAGAGATGGAAACTTCAACATGCTCGGTCTCAGTGACAACTTCATCTGTGAACAAGGATTCACTGCTACAACTCCCTTGTATCCACCGTACCGTATTTGAAAAGCCGAAGGCAATCCGGAAGCTTGGCACCTCCGTGAAACTTCACGTGCAAATCCTGGCGAAATCATTCCAATGCCGTCGGAGAATATGTACCTGTTATCTCCATCAATGACTACGATGTCATCGACGTCCAGTTTGTCATCCGACGCAACGTTGACAGTGTGAGTTGACGACGACAAGCTTTGACCCATGCGTGCGGCACATTTTGCTACGTTTCGTATCGCCATGAATTCACCCATCCAGTTCCTTATGTGATCACCAGTGACATCGTGATCATCAGAAAACATCCATACCGAACACTCTCTAAGCTGGCTCGCGGAGAACGCTAGAAAGTTGAACTTCTTACCAGCGAACACAACCCCTGCGTTAAGTATCTTCAGAACGGTTGTATATCATGGTGCGTGATGCTTGACCCTCAGCCTGAAGCACGTCCGGGATGAGGCGGTCGTAATCTTCTTCAGTAAACGTGACGCGCAGGAAGTTGTCAATCTTGTGAGAGAACTTCTCGTGACACGGTTGGAGCCTTCAATGTCTGGTCCAAAGAAGTAGCCCTTGGAAGGCGTCACCAACAGACGTTTCACATAAACTTGGCCTTCCCCAGGCAAGACGTTACCCAGGAGCCGCTCGTCACGTTTACTGATGCTGCTTCCCAAGTACGTGTGCAGCTTGTTTACTGGATCCAAACAAATAGCGTCTGTTTTCTCAAACTTTTTCAGTGCCGAGAGGGAGCGCGCTGTTGAAGTCCTGTGGAGCAGATGGAATAAATTTGTCGTAAGTCCATCTGGACTTATATATCCAAGCTGAAGCAATGTGTTGAGTTTGAATTCAACTTCCAAAGGAAGACTATAGCCAGCAGTTGAACAAAGAATCGGCACAACCTCCTGCTTGGACGCGTAAGTTCTTCCCTCCTAATCCACATTCTCTTGTACAGAGGAGGATAATCCCCAAGGTCGTAATCACGAAACTTCTTCAAAATGTTATTTAGATCGTTATCACTCGAATTTGTAAGCATGAGGCAGAAAACGAAGGACTGTCCAAAAGCTCGCTCATGGGTGAAGTCTGTCGTTCGTACCCAAATCTTAAACACTTTTGAATAACTGAATGTGTTTTTAAAAAGTGATCCATCGACTGGTCTTGTGTAGATACATGGAGGGTAATATAGCTGAAACATGACATTAGTTAAGTTTTACTTAGAAAATTTTGATAATTACCTGCAACAAGATGCACGGTTGGTGATTGATCTTGCGGCTCTCGACTGAAGCAATGCTATCAAGGCGAATCTGCAGCTTTTACTCAGTGCCTCCACTAATAAACACGTCCATCTTCCAGGCTTCCTTTTTAAACAAGAACTCAGCATTAACAGAAGAAGCCCAGAGATACTTCAAGGTATCACCAGCAGCAGCAAGGTTTCCAACGTAGAGCCTACCATTCTCGACCCGATCGTGTTCAGGTTTGCGTCGGATAGCACCCACTCTAAGAGTGTGACCACAAAAATGAGCTGCTTGGATTTGGCTAGCGCATGTATTCTTTGAGCTGCAGCTACCGTGACAAAGCAAACGAGGCCGTACCCCTTGGAGCGGCCGTTTTCATTCTTGATGTCACAAGAGAGTACATTTTCTGCGCCACAGTGGGCTTCAAGAAATGCAACGAGCTCACCTGCTTGTGCTTTGACGGGGATGTTCCGGATGGTTGCCATTATTTATTTTATCAATTGATTTAGGTTTTATCAAATGATTCTAAGTTTTATCGAGAGCAAACGCCATGCTTACCACGTACTCTGCAATGCAACCGACCAAGACAATACTTTCGTGGATTGCACGCAACGTGCAGCATCTCACTTTTTGAAAGCATATATGGGGACTGTCCTCGTAACTTGTATTTGAGATTATTCTTTGTTATTTCTTAATGAAGTAATATTAACATTAAAATAATTTAAGCCATCTTGTATTGAACATAAAATATTATTAATATATTTTAACTATTTAATATTATTATCTTTAAACAAAGTATATTATTAAAATAAATATTTAAATTATCCAGTTAGGATATATCTTTAGGATATGATACATCAATTTATTTTTGTAATTCTCATAGTTAAAAAACAAACTTGTTGAAAACTCTATATTTCCGTGAAATTTGAATCATATTTACAACATGTATAGTTAGATGTTTATAAATGTATCTGTTTATATCTTACATTTAAAATTAAATTATTATTAGTATATTCTAGTTTTGTATGATTACTATTATTCAAATAAAATTTCTGCAGATATAAAATATTTAAATTACACACATGTATGGTAGTTTCATCTAAGTGGATACTCGTCTTTTATGACATATATCTTTTAAGATATATTGCATCATCACCGTCTAAACATTAGACGCACGCTTGTTTATACTGCTTTTCTATATAGTTTTGTATCGGTATGAAAAATTATGTATAAAAATATCATATTTAATTCAAAATTTTATAATAAACATAATGAAAATAATCATCTTCAATGTTAAGGATATTAATAAGTCAAAGTGTATCGTGAATGAAACTTTGCAAATTTTTTTAGTTTTTATTCAAAAAACATTTATTTGGTTTTACTCAAAGAACATGAGAATGCTTAGATAGAATGAAACATAACATGAATTTAATTTTTGTTTGATTCTGTCATTATTTTTTATGTTTATGTTCAAAACAAATTTGAAGTGTTTTACACGCCATTGGTTGCCTTGACTGGGACATGCATGTTTGTGCCAATTTTAGATGTCATAAACTGATTTTCAATCCTTTGTGTTAAGGATGGGACCAGTGTCTAAATCCGTAGTAAGAAAATGTTATCAATTAATAATTAAACTAGATTAGTAATAAAGATTTTATTATTAATTTAATTTAATTATTAATCTGTAACATTTTTTTACTACATATTTAAACATTGAATCTGATGCATTTATGTGAAATTTATTTTCAATTTTATAAAATTAATTTATCATCTTTAACATGCACCAAGGTTATCTTTTAAAAATGATTTCTTCATCTTTAGTGTCAAGGACATGGGAGACACGTATGAATAATCAATTATTACCTTTCAAACAATACATTTAGAAAGTGGTGGTTCCTGTTCCGTAGCATCAAAGATAAAATAAAAATTAATTTAAAAATTTTTCTTGGAAGGTCTACCCTTTAGTTTGGCAACCTTTTCCTTAGAGTTTTAATTAACTTTAAATATTAATTTTTTATTGGGCTAGTTTATAAAATTTCATTAATTCTTTTTATTTAATTTCTTAATATGTACCTTGAGTATTCTTTTTGTGTTTTCTTGCTTACCACTAACTTCTTTTTTACATGGTTTATATCACCGATTTCTTCCCTTTTTTGTTTGATAGAGGTGGTGTCTTGTCACTTGCGTTGGTCAACAATTTCTTTTCATTTTGAATATCTAACCTTCTTTTTCTCAAGTTAGTCGACAGAGATGGTTTTACTACCTTCTATAAGCGTTGCCTTGCTCCAAAACATTGTCATCATCCACCTCCTTGTTAGAAACATCTATATCACTTATGCCTCATATTAGTGACATCATTCTCCTCGATGTTTTTTAACTAGGACAGTGGATTTTGTAATAGACTTATTTATGAGATTGAAAATCTTATGTTGTCAACTGTAAGATTTAAAAAAACGTTTTAGGCAATGATATAGAAAATAACATGTACTATTATGTGAAAGAGACATTAATGAACATCCTCGACAATGACTAGATTGAGGTCATTGCGTTATATTTAAGTTCAAGAGAGTCATGGATTTTTCTGTACCTCAACATTTCTTAATGATTGAATCTATAATTATCATATATCAAAATTACATGTAACCATCCGTTATTTTAGTGTAATGTGGTTTATCCATGATAACATTAGATGTATTTTAATGGGATTGGATTTCATTTTATCAACTTCTCTTTGTACAAGCACTAAGAACCTCAAATCCATAATTTGCATATGAGAAAGAAAAAATCAGTATTATATTTGATAAGACATATAAATTATGGAGATAAAAATGAAATAATGCATAATATTATGCCGTCTTTGGTGCCAAGGATAGAGATTGCTTAATTAGCAGACCAAATGAGATTATATAAGTGACCGTCACAAGATTTAAAATAGTCGCAAGACATGTTTGTAAAGGCATCACCATTGACACAAGGAATCCACTCCAAACACCCCTTTCATCATGTTTAAGGGAGACTTTCCATCCTCAGCACTTAGGATGGAATATGAATGAAACAAAAGATGCTCATGATGCCCCTTGTCAAGACTCAACCATCCACGGTGCTGAAGACAATTGGGACACGCCTAGAGACCCATTCTTTTACTTCTCACAAGGGACTTGCCATCCTTGGTGCTGAGGGAGTCTAGGGCCTTGAGGATGGAAAGTCCCTAATGAGGAGTCCAAAAATGAGTCTCTAGACATGTTCCATTGTTCTTGAAGTCAAGAATGGTTAAGGCATTGTCATTATAGTGTAAATGAAATTAAAAACATATTAATTAAGCAATTTGACATTTTCCACAATATTATATTATTAATTAAATATTAATAATGTTTTAATAAATACTGATCATGTTTTAAAAAAGGTTAATTCATGAAGAATATACTAAAAAATATAGAAATTAATATAAATTGAAACCTCTTGCTCTTAATATATAAATTGAAAAAATGATTTCCTAATCTAATTCTAATTCTAAAATATTAATTAATTATCCTTTAATTATAAATTTTAACAAAATACTATAACTAAACTCCTAATTAAACTCTAATTACACCACTATGCACACTAATAATTATATCATTATTTAATTAAAACTCTAGTTAAACTTCAATTAAACACGCATATAAACTTTTAATGTTAAATATTTAGGTATACTACGTATATATATACTTTTTAAGTTATATATATATATATATATATATATTAATATTGCATCTTCGTAAATATACGAACTAAGAACTCATATACATTCACACACACACACATATCTGGCTGTGTTCTTCAACATAAAGCAAAAATATATTTTATTACTTTGGTAAACCTTGAATTTTGACCCTCTCTCATTTTCAAAAGGAATTTCACAAGCTTCCACCTTACTCTTCTCACCTTCCTGCAGTTTATATTAGTTATTGTATATACTAAATGTATACATGTGTATTTGAATGTTATAAACCTGATCTTGAGAAACCTTCCACTCTTCATTATTTGATTTATTATCATCCTTATTTAAATCCAAATCGAACCGGGTAACCCCACAGGAACTATGAAACTTTGATCTCCAGCCCCGTGAATAATATAAGTCTTCTGTTCTTACCATAGGTAAATGCTGCTTAAATAAAACAAAACACACACACACACACACATGCACACACCTGAGAAGTGGGAATGCCATGTACAAGCTGGTCCATCTCCTGTTGTAGTTTCAGCATCTCAGACCTCATGTAAGCTTCTGTTAAGTCCTCCATTCCTGCACCTTGTCCTACAGCTATTGTATGCTCTAAACCACTCCTGACCTGCTTAAATAAATATAAATAATTAATTAATTTACAAACTAGTTTACCTTTCTACCAGGCCAGCGTTTAAGGCCAAACTTCCTACAAGCTTTCTTAAGTGTTGTCCGTGACACGCCGAGTTTCTTTGCTGCATCAACAATGCTTAAGTGGAAATACGTGGACAAGTCGGACATTTTCAAGTGATGTGTTCCAACTCCCTGTGAATCATACGTTTTTAAAATTATAACCTCTTATTTTATATTTAAAAACACAAATAAAATTTTAAAAAAATACCATTTTGCTTCTTCTATTGACAAGCTCTGAGCATGATTTGGCAGGGTCATTATTGTCATTAAGGTTATTTATATTTGCTGAAGATGAAGAAGCATCTTTATCGTCCTGTGACTCCATTCTTACAGGTTTCATATGTTCTTGCTGAAAAATTATCATATTATTATGTATACATCATACACACACGTCTGTACATGTGTGTGATGTGTGTGTGATTGGTTGACGGTGGTTTGACCACCGTCAAACTGCCAGCCGGCGCAAATGAGCGACGGGACGGAGCGGCCAAGCAATGAAAGTACTGTAGGTATGGACTGACAGAGACAGCTATCAGGCGGTGCTTAACCAGGCGTAGATCTGATCGTCCGGATCAACTACCCAGGGTACTCGGGACAGCACGCGTAAAGGAGGCACGTAAATGTGACATGCAGGACTCTATCACATGGCGGCAAACCAGTGAGAGTGCCACCTGTACCTAAGCCAACCCATTATATAAGTAGGAAGGTTGGTAGTGAGTCGGGGTCCTTCTAATCTAGTTTTCGTCTTATGTCTTGCTCCACCTTTCTAGGGTAGCTTGTACTTAGGCAGATAATACATATTTAAATACATGTTCCTTCTGTTCATCACCTCTACGATGACTCTCCTCTCACTCCGCTCTTAGGCCAACAACGTACTCAAGTAACAAGCGGTAGCATTGCTCTAGGAGAACTCCTCCACCCCTGTACACGGACCCTCATGGCGTCTGGGTAGAGGCCATTCAGCACCTTCCAGTATTCTTGAGGTAAGGCCGGCTTACCAGCACAAACCCCGGGACTAGACGCTATCTATAATGTCTTGGCGACCACTGAGACTTCATAGCAAACACCACATCTGGCCTATGGAGTCCCGACGACCATTTGTGCCACCATGGAGAGATAATAAGTACACACGGATGGAGTTTACGTAGCAAGCATGACAAGACCATTAATACATATTGATACATATGCAAATTGTAACTAAAATGGGCATGGCTATAGTCTCATTTCATAATAATTAACAATTTTAGCTATTTAATTAACATTTTCTAATATTAAAGGAATATTCTTTAGAATATATGTTTGAAAATAGAATATTCTTTAGAATATTCTATTTTGTAATCGACCTTTAATAAATTATAGCATTCATTGAATAAAAATTAATAACATTATAAAAGTAGAAGGTATTAAATTATATAATATATTATATTTAAGATTGTATGGGCCTAATATAAAAATTAAGGAAGAGCATAAAAGGTACATTATATAAATATTGATGTTGTTATTAAAATATTAATATTTAAATATAACATTTTTAATTCAAAATTTGTACTAGTAATAATATATATATAATATACAAAATCCTATAATAATATAGTCAATCTTCCATATCTTTTTATAAATTTATATAGTTAAGTAAACAATTTGGCATCCATTATATCTTTCGCTTTCCTTCTCGTGTCGCCTTTTTTGTGGTTTGAACCATGCAACCTTAACAATACTATTTTTTGTGATTACTTCAGGTGTGTCGATAATTTGACCCATCCAAATAGGCTGATTATATGATGGATCTGGAGTAATGAGAACCATCATTAGTTTTTGAAGATCCTGGCAGTAATCAAAGTATGCTTTAGGTTTTTGGTTCCTTTGTCCAACAAAGTGTGGGGTTTGCACTTCCACATCACTACTGGCTTCTATGTCGTCTGTGCTCAGTGATGTCATTTCAATCTCCTCTCGCCACCTTGTTTTAGGCCAAAAAGGGTGTTGCAATTCTGTACTTGTGACAGTAGGCCCTTCCAACTCTCGAACAACAGTCTCCCAATAGTCGACCACATGCTTATATAGTTCTGAGTAACCAGTTGCCTTATCAAATTCTTTGGCATCGATTTTTGAACCATGCCACATATTTTTTGATGCCATAATAATAACCTCTTGTTCCTTGAGCTGGGCACTCAATGGAATAGGGTCTGGTTGTCCTTCTGGGAGAAGTGGCTTTCCATCCTCTCCACTTTTGAAGAGCATTAAGCCCTCTTTCGGTAACCACTCCTGCTCTGATGGCCGTAACTTGTACTGCATAATAGGTATACCATCTCGTATGGAGAAAAAGAATTGTAGCGGCACAAGGTGACCAACTAAAGAATCACTCCCTCTTTTATATACTCCTTGAGAATTTTTTGAAGTCTGGCACCTCAGTCACAAGCAAAGCACAACTTTTTTTGGAGATGCAATTTTCAAAAAGATTCATCATATGCGGTAAGGTAAGTGCACTTGTCCTTTTTGTAGAGTTGTTGCAAGAACGCATCAATATCTTCATGAGTGTGACCAACCATAAGGAAACTGAGCGTGATTGTTCAAACACACCTTTGGCAACAAGCATTGACAAGTATGCTAGCAACATATATGAGCTTGAGAAACCCTTAAGTAAAATGATTTACCTATTTTTGTTCTCGCTGCACAATTATCCATCTGTAAAAGCAAATGACGAGGAAGCTTATTTGATGTTGAGGACACATGTACACTATTTGAGCTAGATCCCTCCACTGAACCAGAACTCTCAACAGGGCCATTGTTTTTTGTGCAGGCTACTGACAATGCCTCTCATATTCCCAAGTAGCCTCAAGTGCAGACGTGTTCATGAGAGCATTATGTAAAGGTTGAAGGTGTTGTTTCTTCACTTTGAGATCACTGATAGACTTGTTTGTGAGTGGGCTTCAAGGTTTCTGAAACACATGGCAACGACCCAATAGTGAAATTGGAGTCGCTAGACCAATGTGGAAGTGAAAAGTGTCCATATGACTCACAACCGTGTCCATGTGTTACACACTGTCAATGAAATCGGAAGTTTCATGACATTTCCAAGGCACTTTGGTGTTGCAAGAGCTTTGGAATGCTGGTCTTTGAATGATCCATCTTGTCATGGATCAAGCACATGTACTCTGATGGGCGTGACACAGAAAGCATGCGGTGTGCATAGTACTGAGACCGGCAAGTTTGTTGTGCAATCATGTGGGCCTCCATCTTCTTTTGAATGGCAGTGATCTCCACCAAGGTTTTTGCACAAGCCTCTGCAGCCTTCAATGATGTACAAGTGTCACACTTGGAAAAGCTAGAGTGTTTTGCAATCTCCACATCCTTAAAATGAGTATTCCATATGTTGTTGAAGGTACAGTGCAGATTGCTTGCAGCCCCATCAAGCTGAGGCACTTGTTCACATGTTCACACAGCTTCAATTGAGTGTAGATTGAAGGTAAAACCTTGAGATTTTCCCTGACCCTGCATTTGTGGTTCGGCATTTGTGAGCATCCTGTCTGCATTTGCTTCACAAAAGCCTTGAGTATCTCTATGGCTGCCATAATGTGAGAGCGGGTTTTGACCAAGCGAGTGTTCCCATGTACTGAGGTTCGCGCTCCATCTAGCCACTCATCCCTCCGATAGTAGAACGTGGTCTTTGGGATCCCATATATACTGTACCAAGCTTTGAAGCAGATGGCCACCTTATTAAATACCATGGATGTACTCTGATAACCTGTGGCATAGTTACGAACATGGCCGGGATCCCGGCCGTGTTCACCGTGTTTCATGAACACGGCCATGGGTCGTGTTCCCACGGCCGTGTTCGTGAATAATGTCTCATGTTACGAACATGGGCCGTGATCCCGGCGACCACGGCCGGGATCACCGCCCGTGTTCGTAACACGAGACATTATTTAGAATATTCTTGCTGAATATACTCACAAAATTTGTTTTTTAGGGCGCATGGTGCAATCAGGGTGCACGCAGCAATCCAAGGTCCGGCAGAAGCAATCCAAGGCACAACAACCATGGCGCATAATACCATATTCAGTCACGGGTAGATGAATTTGGATTCATATGCATGTTCTAATAATGTATGGTTTTATGTGACAGTTGAATGGAGCAGCAGATTAAGTTGCAATGAGAGAGGTACTATTAAACACATCACCTATTTTCTTTTTCTTTTCTTTTAGTTTATGTTTATGAAACTTGCTGCTTAACATAAATATCAAAGCTTAAAACAGGGTTTTTAATTAAAACGCGCGCGCGCACACACACACAGATATATATATATATATATATATATATATATATATATATATATATCAGAACATAATATTGAAACTAGACATAGTTTAGTTATTTGAGTAGTTTATAGGTGTGAAGTAGTTTATGTGCAAATAAAAATACTAAGAATAATATTTAAAAAATAGCATATTTTTAAAATAATATAATTTAAAAATAGCATAATCCTAAATATTTACTAGAATATTCGTGAGCCAAACGTGAGCCGTGATCGTGTTCTGTGGTCAGGTTCTGAAATCTGAGGCTCGTGTTCGTGTTTCGTGTTCGTGTTCGTAACTATGACCTGTGGTCGAGGCCATTCCATCAATACCCAGTTAGTGCAGCATATACAAACTCATGTCCGGTGAGCGTACGAAAGACATGTCTACATTGGGTAATTTCATTCTGGTATGCCATCTGACAACACTTTTTCTTGCAGCAGTCAATCGTGGAAATGCTCGTAACACTTTCGGAAGATGTAGAATTCATCTTGACCCTCTTACTAAAATTTGTAGGGAAGATCTACAACCCATGAATCACCTTTTTTTTTACAATAGGACCAATGCAAGGAACCTCTTCAAATATGGGTTGTTCTTCTGGGTTGTTATTATTGAAATCCAACCCAAAATATGTAAACCATCTTGTCATCTTAATTCAGATGTTCGTCACTTCACGAGGGATCCAGGATGCAATGTGCCATTAGGTGAAACCTCTGTCACAACTACACCCACGAAGTCGGCCCCTAGTTTCTCTTCTGACACTGCTTCTATTGGATTTATAACTGTGATGATGCCTCTCCCAACCTCAATCTCATGAAGAAAGAGAATCACCTCATCCATCACACAGGCAAGCCATCATCTGGTGAATTCATGCTATTATTTGTTTGTGACTCTGCATATTCTGTGTCAGCTTTGACTTCATCTAAATTTCACAATACAGGAGAACCCTCCTCAAATTCCATTCTCGAAACCTCAACATGCTTGTAAATGGTGTTCACCCATACGTACACACAAGATCCTTGGGCAATATTGTGACATGATGCATTATCATCTCAAACTTCCATAGTTCTAGTGCCAACTATCTCGTTGTTTCGAAGAAGACATACTTTATTTCCAGCATTAAACATATTGTTCTGCACATAAATAATTGTGTTATTTATGATATCTATTTATGCAATATTTTTAAAAAATCTGAACTGCAGTTCCTTAATAATATGCATGTGCAATTACATAATTATCTATAGGGATAATATCTCATGCTTGATTAATACAACTAATGGGAGGGATTAATCTCGCCCACGACTCCCTCCGACAAGGAACGATGGACGGGATTAATCTTGCCGCCGACTCTACCCCTTTGGAGAGAGTCAGCGGGATTAATCTTGCCACCGATTCCCTCCGGCGAGGAAGAATCGGCGGGATTAATTCCATCGCCGGATCTTCCTCGTCGGAGAGAGGCGACGGGATTAATCCCGCCGCGAACTCCCTTTGACGAGGAAGAATCGACGGAATTAATCCCGCCATCAGATCTTCCTCGTCGGAGAGAGGCGGCAGGATTAATCTTGCCGCCGGATCTTCCTTGTAGGAGAGAAGCGGCGAGATTAATCCCACCGCATACTCCCTCCGACAAGGAAGAAGCGGCAGGATTAATCCCACCGCAACTCCCTCCGACAAGGAAGAGGCAGCGGGATTAATCCCGCCACAACTCCCTCCGACAAGGAAGAGGTGGCGGGATTAATCCTGCCGTAACACCCTTCCATGAGGAAGAGTCGGCGGGGTTAATCCCGCCCACAACTCTTACGATGGGGAATAGGTGACAGGATTAATCCCGCCAATGCTTTTCTGTGTTCGAAACTGATCGGTAGGATAAATCTTGCCCACAAATCTTTAAAACAAGGAAGTACCCCTTCTCTGCCTCCTAGAATGGTTGACGGGATTAATCTTGCCGACAACTCTTTCTAATAAATTCATGTAACTCTTTATCAGTTGAGAGAGTTATCGGCGAGATTAATCCCACCGCTCTTTTTCAGAGACGGAAAAGCATTACCCGGACTAGTTCTGTCATGGCTATCAAAGAGATGGTGGGGGGATTAATCCGGCCACCTCTTCTAAGAGGCGAAAAAGAAATGGCCGGATTAATTTCGCCGCCCCGGCTAACCAAGAATATTAAGTTAGAAGGATGTTTAAACGGGATAAATCCCTAACGGAATATAATGTAATCCTAATGCATTCCTAAACCCCTAAATTTTAATTTTAAGAGAGAATGTAAGAGAGTGAATCTTTATAAGTATATCTAAATTTGTTTATAATACTTGTAAACAGCACTGAAGGCGCCGTGCTTTCTTATAAACAATAGCACCTAATTTAATGTCGCTCCTGAGTTGATCACTATCAAGAAAAAAGAAAATTTGAAGAGTGAAAATTACATAAATGAAAAAACCCTTGTCGGAGAAAGAACCAGATCTAAATTTGAGTGGGAAATTAAATGCATTTTCAAATTTACATGTTAGATCGACAATACTTATGTCAGAAATTCAAATTTTTGAAAAGAACAGAAAATTAAATTTAAAATGAGTTGAAACAAATAACCGACACTTTAACATATATACTCTTCAATTCCAATGAGTTTTATAAAAATTACATTTAATGTGATTCAAGTGATTCAAGCTGTTTAATATTATGAAATTTTAGTATTATTTTACATTCTTAATATTCAAGTATATATTATTAAGTTTATATATATATATATATATTATATATATATACTTATACAATAAATAAATTGATATATTATTATGTATCATTTCTGTTTATTAATATTATTTTCTTAATTACTCAAGTAATTAATTTACATTTTCTATTATTAATGGGATATTCTTTATTATTTTCTTAATACTCAAAGAATATTCCAATATTAAACCTGATTATCATAATTAAATTAGTCTTATTCTTAATTATTTTAGTAATTATTCTACATTTGTATATATTAATGGGATTTTCTCAATTAATTTCTTATTATTTCAAGAATATTCCTATGTTAAACCTTATTATTAATATTAAATTAATATATATTATTAAAACTATATATGACTATATATTAGATAAAATGATATATTATTATGTATAATTTAAAATATGTTCATAGTGTGTATATTAATATCATTTTCTTAATTACTTGAGTAATTAATCTTCTTTATATTAATGGAATATTCTTTATTATTTTCTTATTATTCCAAGAATATTCCAATATTAAACAGGATTATCATAATTAATTTAGTTAATTATTTCAATACTTGATCTACATTTGTATATATTAATGAGATTTTCTCAATTAATTTCTTATTATTTCAAGAATATTCCAATGTTAAACCTTATTATCAATATTAAATTAATATATATTATTAAAACTATATATGGCTATATATTAGATAAAATCATATATTATTATGTATAATTTAAAATATGTTCATAGTGTTTTATTAATATTATTTTCTTAATTATTCGATGTTTATTTTGCACACATATATAAACACAATCATAAATTTATATATACACGTGCACACGCATTAGAAGCACTTACAAAGACACATATGCACACACATGCACAAGCCGATGAGTGGATCACAATATAGATAAAGCATCTAGTTTTGTATTTATGATATAAAGTTTAAAATCAAAACCAAATATTTATAGTTACACACACTCTACATTGGGACTTACATATGTTTAGTGTTTAGAATAAATAATTAGAAAAATGTACATGCATTTAATTTATATTAGTATAAAGATTTTATATTAATATATATATTATGTATCATATAAAATTTTATAATAAAATACTTGCATTGGGTTTAAACCCTAAACCAAACTGGAAAAATATGTTGCTTTTTTTTAAAAACATCATGTTCAACACATGTATGATCTATATGTATTCAATCTGTGTGTATGTAACACATTGAATTTACACATGTAATATATATGTATATATGTGTACTAATATATGCAATGTTTACGATTTTAATTTATTAACACTCTCTCTCTTCTCTCATACATATACACCATGCATAATCCCTTCTCTCATACATACACACCATGCATGATCCATAATATGTATTGTCTCTCTTTTCTCATACATACACACCATGCATGATCCATAATATGTATTGTCTCTCTTTTCTCATACATACACACCATGCATGATCCATAGTATGTACTGATGTTACAATATTATATAATTGTATGTATATCTGTGTATATTATGTGTATATATATGTGTACTAATATATGCAATGTATACAAAATTAATTTTTTAACACTTTCTCTTCCTCATACATACCACCATCTATGATCCATCCTAAACCCTAAACCTAAACCCTAAATCCTATGTAACACATTGAATTTACACATGTAATATGTATGTATGTCTGTGTGTATACACGTGTGTATGTATATATGTGTACTAATATATGCAATGTGTATGAATTTAATTTGTTAACACTTTCTCTCTTCTCTCATACATACACACATGTATGATCCATATTAATATGTACTGTCTCTCTTCTCTCAAACATACACACCATGCATGATCCATAATATGTACTGTCTCTCTTCTCTCATACATACACACCATGCATGATCCATAATATGTAGTCTGTCTCTCTTCTCTCAAACATACACATATACATAATATTACAGTATTATGTACTAATATGTATGTATGTCTATGGGTATAATACTTACTATGTGTGTATATATGTATTGCTACATGTGAAAATTTAACACTTTCATGGATACACACATGTTAAACCCTTGCATAATTTATATTTTTGGGGTGTATGTGATACACCCATGCACACGCACATGCACACAAATTTAAATTATGATAATATAATGAAAGAATATTTGTTTAAGGTGAATTTATATTTTATTCTTTTTAGGGTTTAAGTATATTATTAGAAGGAATATTCGACTAGGGTTAATATATATTCTATTCCTTTTAGGGTTTAGGTATATTCTTAGGGTTTCAAGAAGAAAGGCGACAGAGGCGGCAACTGTGAAATCTCCCTCTCTCTCACACACACACAGGTGAGATCTCTCTCTCTCTCACATGCACACTCATGTGTTTATTTATTTATTTTAATTCACATATACATTTATATGTGTGTGTATCTTAATAATAAATTTATTTATCTATCTCTCTCACACACACACACACTCCTATACATACACACACACACATCTCAGATGTGTGTGTGTGTATCTGTATAATTTTATTAATTTATTAATTTTATCTCTCGCACACACACGCACACTCCTGTATATATATATATATATGTGTGTGTGTGTGTGTGTGTGTGTGTGTTTGTTTATCTGTATGATTTTATTTGTTTTGCTCACACACGCATACACACGATATACATATACACATATATATACCTATATACATATATACATACATATAGTATGTGTACCAGTATCTGTATAATTTTATTTATTTATCTATCTCTCGCACACACAACACACTCCTATACACACAACACACACATATGTGTGTGTGTGTATCTGTATAATTTTATTGATTTATTAATTTTATCTCTCTCACACACACGCACACTCCTGTATATATATGTGTGTGTGTTTGTTTATCTGTATGATTTTATTTGTTTTGCTCACACACGCATACACATGATATACATATACACATATATATATACCTATATACATATATACATACATATATTATGTGTACCAGTATTTGTATAATTTAATTTATTTATCTATTTCTCGCACACACATGCACACTCCTGTATATACATATACATATACATTATATATATATATATATGTGTGTGTGTGTGTGTATCTGTATAATTTAATTTATTTAGCACACACACGATATACATATACATATACATATGTGTGTGTGTATCACTATAATTTTATTTGATTATCTATCTCTGGCACACACACACACTCACATATACATATATATGTGTGTGTATCTATATAATTTAATTCATTTAGCACACACATGCACACACATGATATACATATCCACACACACACACACACACACACACACACACATATATATATACATATATAAATATATATATCTGTGTTTGTATCTATATAATCTTATTGATTTTTCTGTCTCTGGCACACACGCACACTCCCATATATACATATACATATATATATGTGACCAAAGGGTGGCGGGATTAATCTTGCCGCACGCCCATGCCTTGTGTGGAGTGTAGTGGGATTAATCCCGTCGCCCATGGGCTTAGGTAGTGGGATTAATCCCGGCACACCCATGCCTGCGCGGAAGGCGGCGGGATTAATCCTGCCACTCATGGCCTACGTGAAGGGCATGGGCGGCAGGATTAATCCTGCCGCACGCCCATGCCTTGTGCGGAGGGCGGCGGGATTCACGCATGCCATAAGTGGCGGGATTAATCCCATTGCCTAGGCCCTTCACGCAGGCCATGGGCGGCGGGATTAATCCCGCCGCACGCCCATGCCCTGCGCGAAGGGCAGCGAGGTTAATCCCGCCGCCCATGACCTGCGTGAAAGGGCTTGGGCAGCGGGATTAATCTTGCCCCACACCCATCCCTTCTCGGAGGGCGGGGGATTAATCCTGCCACCCATATATATGTGTGTGCACATGATTTACGAGAGGGTGGCGGGATTAATCTCGCTGACCCTTCTATGCCTGGTGGCGGGATTAATCCCGCCAACCGCCTTAATCCATATGAGAGTGTTGTGGTGGGATTAATTCTGCCCACCAAGCATGGAAGGGGTGGCGGGATTAATCTCGTCACCCTTCTCTTTTTCCTTCATTGGTGAGTCGAATCAATCCCGACCACCTCTGTCTGAGACGGAAGGGTTACTGCATACCAATTGAGGGGATTGAGAAGGGTGGCGAGATTAATTCCACCATCCCTTCCATGGTGAGTGAGATTATCTCGCCACCCTTTTCTTTCCCCTAAATGGATGTGCCAAATAAATCCCGACCAATTTTCTCTGAAGCCAATGGCGGGATTAATCTCGCACACCCATTCAGGGGATCGAGAAGGGTGGCGAGATTAATCCCACCCACTCTTTCAGGAGGCATAAAAGGTGTGGCGAGATAAATCCCAGCCCCACCTTCCATGTGAATATATATGTGTATTAGTATATAAGTTGCATATCTCATTTTATTTACTTTTATCATTTTACCATATGTGAAACTGTCCAAAGCTCACGTTTGTGGTGGTTCTAAAACGAAATGTTATCTGTCTTTTGCACTATTACAAATGTGAGCTTTGGACAGTTAATCCCATCCACTTTCTTTGAGACAAAGCAGGGTGTATGTGAATTTATCAGTGATTATTTTGTATATTCGGGTTTATAAGTGTGTGTGTTTTTATATGATTTGTATTCATAATGTATTATTGTGCAGAAGGACATTTATCAAAAGGAGATTCAGTCATTAGTATGGAGTCGTTGTCAAATTCTGTAAGAATTAAAATAAAATATGTTATACTCGGATATGTGCTTGAAGAACTAATCATTTTTGTATTCAGATGTGGAATTGAGGTGACATTGAAGACGAGAGTAGGAGAAGAGATGGGCAGGGGATTCTGGAATCAACTTGGCCATATTTCAAAATAAACGGGAAGCGCATTGGAACAACCATGGTTGCTGTCAAACTAACCTCTTCACATCGCATGGACAAGCAAAACAATGGAAAGTAATTTACTAGTCAAGCACCGAAAGTAGTCTGTAACCCAGATTGGACGATGCTCGACACATATGCCTTGTTCCATCCAATGTCACGTTCTCGATCCAGAGGTCGCCAGTTACAACATTAATCTTGGGTGGTCTTGTCGACTTGTGGATAATGATGTTCACGTGTTCACTAATGATGTTGACCGTGGAGTTCTTCTTCAACTCAACGAAAGCCCATCTATGGAGGGGATCCAATTAGATGTCTACTTCAAGATCTTCAGACTCATCGAGTAGGTGTATTCTCAGCAGAGATTGCTTCACAATACAGAACATCCAAGTGGAGCAATCCCTCTTCACATTGAAGAAGAACACACGACATCATTAGGGAGATTGAGAGGGTGGCTCGGTCAGGTTCTTTACAGATCATGTTCAATTTGCCTAGGAATTTTTGGAAGCTGGAAGAGTGTGCCGAGAACATTAGAACATCTGGTATCATGTTGATTTGGATCGTAGAAAAAATCATCAGTCGTTTTGTCAGCTGCACCTGTGGCATCCCATGCTGCAATAAGCCACAAGGAAATGATGTTGGATGATAGGATTTATGAGTGTAGGGTTAAGTATTGCAGCATCAACCCAAACTTCAATTACAGCCACTTAACCAGGAACGTGTAGCTGAGCTCATGGAGAAGATGAAGACACAATTCTTACACCGTTCCACATAATGCTGTTTTGTGCCCATACTACGAAAGAAAGAAAGGCGTGCTGACAAAGTGTGGGTCACAACACCAGAACAAATCACGAAGATTCAGACGAGAATAGAAAATCAATTAAGTACTACATCATTAGTGGCCAGCACACAATAACGGCAGCCCAACGACTTCTCGATGAACACAAAAAGGAACGATGGCAACAAAACTTTCCGAGCATACCCGTGAGAAGCTGACAAAAAGATCGGCATTTTTAGCTAAGCCGAATCTCACAATCGAGCAGTACCATAAGTTATTGGCGGAATGGGACTATCGACACCAACCACTACAACAGCAAAATATGGGAGAAGTTCAAACACATGCGAGCCATGTGGGAATCTTGGGCGACCAGAAAGAGCTACTGCAGGGAATACACAATGTGCGATGTACCGGGTAAGTAAATTGTTTGGGCGGGATTTATCTCGCCGGTATATTAATCTGTTCTTTTTTTCAGAGAGTTGAAGAAATTGTAGCAGTTGATTTTGCCCAGGTGGGCGGGAAGGAAACATCCTTTTTGATGATGTTGATTTCTTGTCCGAGGATAAGATCTTTGCCAAATGGTTGGGATTATGAATCCTTTTCAAAAGGAACACTGAAGAAGAAGCAGCAAGTGAAGGGGAGCCTCAGAGAAGTTTGCAAAGAAACCCAGTAAGATGCCGAAGGCTAAGTCTGTTCAATCTACAAAGGATGTAAAAATGATTTCAAGCTCACATGGTTGAAGCCTTTAAATGGAACAACGATGGAGGAGATGGAAGTCTTGGCTGATTTGGTGATTGATGGCAAACTACAGATTAACAACAGCAGCCCCACCTCTCCTTTTCATGTCAAGGCAATGGAGTTGAAGACGGTTAGGCACTTCAAGGAGTGGTTGAGAACATTGCCACAAACTGGGTTAAACCTCGGCCTTAACATATGAAGAGGTCAACAAATTTTGCATGTGACAAAAAGATGATATGCTTGTCCAATGGGCGAATCAATTGGAAGATCTGGGCAAGAATCTATTGCACGCCAACGCCAAAAAGGAGAACATTGCGATGACACCTTTTCTTATGGTAGTCCTTCAACAGCGGAGAACCAAGTTGAACCTTATAAAAAAGAATGCTACGAATCACGACAAGCCCTACAGATGTTTGTTGTTGGATTCAGAGACTTTATGGGTAGCATCACTGCTTGTAGGAAACCATTTCAATTGTTTGTGATGGAGTCAAAAAATTCATCGACAGATAGGGCACTAGAGGATTTGGTGGAAAAACTTAGCCGTGCAAGCATGTATAGAGAAGGTATTTATTATTGAATTTATCCTTGCACTCTTAACTGATACCTACATTTTCAGGTATTTATTTGTTGATTCTTTCTCATGTCACCAATACTTTTGCCTTCGCCTTCACCAAGAATATAGACATCGTTGGACAAGATTTTATATGAACGATGCGGATCTCAAGTGCATTGATACGGTTGTTCACTTGTTGTTAGGAATGTGCCAAACAATTTCAAACTTCCAAATGACTAGCCAGGCATTTGTTTGCACTCCAACGGGCCTGAACCTCCATCTGATACACTGATAGCTGAGAGGGACGTATTCAATAATGTATATTATCCAAACATCACAAGTCAGGCTGCATGGAGCATCGTCAACTTGATCAGGGGTCCTCACAGTGATGCATGGGTTTTTTGACTACTGCACTAGGGGATCCGTCTTGAAGGAGTGTTACCTTCGGCATACATGTGTGTTTGCCACTGAAAAGGATAAGACCATGGTTGAGGACCTAAACAAGTGGATAGAGAGGTTCTCAATTGACTACCCCAACAAACCATACATGAGTATTTAGGAAAGTTCCCTCTCAAGAAGTGCGATAACTTTGAAGAGGAATTGGTTCAATGTCGGAGTCAGACGACGATCTTCAATTAGATATTAGACCGGAAGTTATCTCGAGGAGTACAGAACATTCACATATTCATTACCCATGTAAACATCAAAAAAGATAGAAGATCATGAACCATCTACAAGCGGCTAACCTTCTTCGCCTCACTCAGAAGGTAATAGCGAAGAAGAATTGTTAATGAGTTCTTAGAGTGATGAATAGTTGTAAATGAGTGTAACATAAGGCATTTTTGTATATTTCATTTATATTTGTATAGAAAATAAATTCTCAAGGATTAATGAAGCTTTTAGTTCAAACATGGGTCACACATTAACAAAAATACCTTGATAATTATAAGGTCAGCTTAACTCATTTTGTAAATGTAATGAAACAGTTGAGAACATGGATTTTCAGCATTGCCATGAGGTAAGAGAGGTTTGGCAAAAATTTCTTGTGCCACATGTCAAATGACAGAGTTCATGCAGGAAATGGATAATAATGCAGCTCAAAACATCGTTACCATGGGGGCCACTTTAGTTTTTTCATCACATTTTATTGGCTTCAGTTCCGAAATCAATTTCTTCAGCGCTGCAATATCTGAATCTTGTAAGGATGATGTACAATTAAATGATAAGGGATAGGCAACGATATAGTGTCAACGATAAATGAAAGGGAGCAAACAAGTGATTGCAAAGTATTCAAGAGGCAACGCTACCATGTTACTCATGGCCATATTGTGTTGTTGGATGTCAATGGTGTTCTACTTCATCGACAAAGGCCCGAGGATAGAAAAAAGAAATCAAACAAGGAGATTTCATTCCTTGTCATGGTAAATTTCGATATGATATATTTTTTCCAGGGTTGGATCGTCTCTTTCAAAAGCTTAAGGAGATGGGTGCGCTTTTGGGGATTTGGTCATGCATGCAGATTCATAACTTACACCACTGCTGAATTTGCTTAAGAAACATTGTAGTGTTGCAGAAGAGGTGATTCGTAAAAGATTGATTTTTGACCAGCGAATATGTTATAAACCTCTCGAATTTCACAATATAAGAAAGGAAAGCAAGCCATACTTCTTCAAGAATGAAAGATAATTGGGTTCATAGGGAGATCAGTCGTTAAGGATAATGAAGAATGCATATCTTAGTGGTAGACACTCTCCTCAGAAGGCTATGCTCAACCAAAACATTGCTTGTATTCATCCAATCACTTTCGATCCATATTCTGATACCAATACATGGATGAGCTAGTGAACTACTTGGATACGTGCCTCAGAAAGAAGAATCTCGAAAACTTTTGTGAGCAGTATCCACCGTATATAAACATTTCCTGAAGCTTTTCTTTCTCGTGATTTGAATTTTATAAAATGAAGATAGCAACGGGCGCTTTATAATATTATTCTTAAGGAACGTCATTTTTAGATGAGCCTTTATGCAGACCTTGGTCTTATTACATCTTATGTATTAACAAGGATGGCAACTCCCAATTGCATTCGTGAGAGTGTTAGGTGGTGGCAACAACATCAAGATATTGACCAAAATGATTTGATTAATCCGGAGAGTGATGATTTAGACAAAATGAGGAGATTTCTCTGTATGGTTAGGAAGAAAGTATTTATAAATAAATTAACATGTTGATAAGAAAATGATTTCATTTGTAATTATGTTTGATAGTATTTTTTATTATTGTAAACTATTTTTAGAAATAATATGAATATTCTAAGATATTTTAGGAATATTCCTACTAAGTAAGGTTATTGAAGGATTAATTAATTAATTAATTAATATTTAAGGCTTAATTACATATTAATTAAATAATTAATTAATAATTAAAACTTAAGTATTAATTAGTAATTTATTTTATATTCCCATTTTCACGTATCATGCCCATTTTAATTACAACGTGCATACATGAGATTAAACTAAGTGACAAATAAAATTTGCATGGCAAATGTTTTGGCATGACATAGATGTGCCATAAATAGTATAATAAAGACAACTACAGGACTTTGGTAGTCCAGCCATGTGAAGGAGGTCTACTTTGCTATATAAAGTACCATTAGGAGGGTTCATGGTCTTTCCTAAGTCTTTCAGTCTTGTTTGTTTTCTTTCCAATCTCTCAAGGCTATAGTCTCTCAAGCCCTTAGCAATAGCCATGCACTAGGACAATTTTCACTAGTGGAAAGTCATTGTCTTTGCTATGTACTAACTTTTGTTGAATGTATCTTTTTCTCTTCCCCTCTCTTGTCCTTGCAACCGACTACTAATATTTGTGTAAATGTATGTAGCTAACCAGTCTTAATGAACCTCATGTCAAATAGTTGTGAATAGGTATTTCTAGAGCAGAAACTCCTCCATGTGGATGCACACTAGCCCATAAAGACAATGTTCAACCATTGGTAGAGGCTAGCACATAGAAATAAAGTGACATATAAGATCCATAGGGTAGATGTGGTGTAAAGCATGTAAGAAATGATTTGATATGTACATCTATCAAAATTTGAAAGTCCAAAGGGATTGGGCCACGTAGAGGGCCATGGGATTGGTTCACATAAGATATTCATTAGAGTCTTTCCAAAAACTCTGCTAAGGTTCAATATTGTACAAGGTGACTAGTTAGGGAATCACTTTCCTCTTTGATATACCTTTTAGAAACTCTTTAAAGTCTGGCACCTTAGTAATGAGGACGATACATAATCATCTCAAACATGCCTTTGGTGACAAGCATTGACAAGTATGCTAACACATATTTAAGTATCAACATGAGAAAACCTAAATTAAAATGATTTACCTATTTTTTGTAGCAAATGATGAGACAACTTGTTCGATGATGGTGACACTTATACATTATTTAGGCTAGATCCCTCCTCTAAATTGGAACTTTGGTTGGAACCATCCTTTTTTTTGGAAGCTTATGGCAATGTCTTTCATTTTCCCAAGCTGCCTCAAGTGCAAATATGTTCATGAGGGCATGTGTAATGACTGGAGGTGTTGGCTCTTCACTTTGAAATCACCCATAGAACATGTCTTTACGTGGGCTTTAAAGTTTTTAAAACACATGAGTAGCAACCCAATAGTCTAATTTGAGTCACTAAACTAGTGAATAAAGGAAAAGCAAGCATATGATTCACAATTGTGCCCATGTGTTAGAACCCATGTCAATGATACTAGAAGTTTGAGGACATTTTCAAAGCATGCACATTGCATGCTTTTCATGACTGCAAAAAAAGTAGTATTGAAAGTGACAAGTTTAATGAGCAATCACATTGTCATAGTTTTTATTATGACTCGACTTGTCATAGTTTTTATTATGACTCAACCTTTTACTTTAAAGGTTAACTGTTATTACCTATTGGATTATTAGATATAGTGAGAAATAGTGCACTTAGGTGTTAGGGGTAGTCTAGCCGGCTATCCCTAAATATCACGAGAAACTCTAAGTGAAGGTAGCACTTACCTTTTTAAAAACTCTCCTTCAATTTCAATGTCCCAATTAGGTTTATCGATTAATGTTGATGAGTTAGGTATGTTAAATAGGATTAATAACACCCCAAGATCCTAAAGTATACTTGGGTTATCCTTTAAATTAGGGTTTGAGAGATAGCCATTCTATAGAACTTAGGGTAGGACTCTGAGTCACTTGCCTAATTAAGGCATTATGCATGTCGTAACTAAAATGGGCATGGCTATAGTCCCATTTCCTAATAATTAGCAATTTTAGCTATTTAATTAGCATTTTCTAATATTAAAGAATATTCTTTAGAATATATATTTGAAAACAGAATATTCTTTAGAATATTCTATTTTGTATTCGACCCTTTAATAAATTATAGCATTTATTGAACAAAAATTAATAACATTATAAAAGTAGAAGGTATTAAATTATATAATATATTGCCTAATATAACAATTAAGGAAGAGCATAAGAGGTACATTATATAAATATTGATGTTGTTATTAAAATATTAATATTTAAATATAACATTATTAAATAAAATTTGTAGTAGTAATAATATATATATAAAATCCTATAATAATATAGTCAATCTTCCATATCATTTTTTAAATTTATATAGTTAAGTAAACAATTTGGTACTATTATTAAAGAGTTTATAAAATTATGAATATTAAATATATGATATTTTATAATTTTTAATTGCTTTAAGCTTCAGAAAACATACATTCCCTTGCAGTTTTGTTAATCGTGACTTTATCAACGCTTCTTGATATCCACCCATATCGAATGGATTTAACATTTATAAAACATGCTGGGTCTTT
The DNA here is from genome assembly GCA_003024785.1 of Selaginella tamariscina. Classification (NCBI taxonomy): domain Eukaryota; kingdom Viridiplantae; phylum Streptophyta; class Lycopodiopsida; order Selaginellales; family Selaginellaceae; genus Selaginella; species Selaginella tamariscina. The sequence goes on from PUQB01000662.1 coordinate 62,571, forward strand.
TTGATTGGGAGACCATGTTTTCTCTAGGCATCCATTATATCTTTTGCTCTCCTTCTCGTGTCGCCTTTTTTGTGGTTTGAACCATGCAACCTTAACAATACTATTTTTTGTGATTACTTCAGGTGTGTCGATAATTTGACCCATCCAAATAGGCTGATTATATGATGCATCTGGAGTAATGAGAACCATCATTAGTTTTTGAAGATCCTGGCAGTAATCAAAGTATGCTTTAGGTTTTTGGTTCCTTTGTCCAACAAAGTGTGGGGTTTGCACTTCCACATCACTACTGGCTTCTATGTCGTCTGTGCTCAGTGATGTCATTTCAATCTCCTCTCGCCACCTTGTTTTAGGCCAAAAAGGGTGTTGCAATTCTATACTTGTGACAATAGGCCCTTCCAACTCTCGAACAACAGTCTCCCAATAGTCGACCACATGCTTATATAGTTCAGAGTAACCAATTGCCTTATCAAATTCTTTGGCATCGATTTTTAAACACATGCCACATATTTTTAATGCCATTAATAATAACCTCTTGTTCCTTGAGCTGGGCACTCAATGGAATAGGGTCTGGTTGTCCTTCTGGGAGAAGTGGCTTTCCATTCTCTCCACTTTTGAAGAGCATTAAGCCCTCTTTCGGTAACCACTCCTGCTCTGATGGCCGTAACTTGTATTGCATAATAGATATACCATCTCGTATGGAGAAAAAGAATTGTAGTGACACAAGGTGACCAACTAAAGAATCACTCCCCTCTTTTATATACTCCTTGAGAAATTTTTTGAAGTCTGGCACCTCAGTCACAAGCAAAGCACAACTTTTTTTGGAGATGCAGTTTTCAAAAAGATTCATCATATGCGGTAAGGTAAGTGCACTTGTCCTTTTTGTAGAGTTGGAGACCTTGCTGAAGAACGCATTAATATCTTCATGAGTGTGACCAACCATAAGAAAACTGAGCGTGATTGTTTCAAACACACCTTTGGCAACAAGCATTAACAAGTATGCTAGCACATATCTAGAAAATAAAAGTAAGTATGAGCTTGAGAAACCCTTAAGTAAAATGATTTACCTATTTTTGTTCTCGCCTGCACAATTATCCATTTGTAAAAGCAAATGACAAGGAAACTTATTTGATGTTGAGGACACATGTACACTATTTGAGCTAGATCCCTCCACTGAACCTGAACTCTCAACAAGGCCATCTGTTTTTTGTGCAGGTTGCTGACAATGCCTCTCATATTCCCAAGTAGCCTCAAGTGCAGACATGTTCATGAGAGCATTATGTAAAGGTTGAAGGTGTTGTTTCTTCACTTTGAGATCACTGATAAGACGTGTATGTGAGTGGGCTTTAAGGTTTCTGAAACACATGGCCAACGACCCAATAGTGAAATTGGAGTCTCTAGATCAATGTGGAAGTGAAAAGTGTCCATATGACTCACAACCGTGTCCATGTGTTAACACACATGTCAATGAAATAGGAAGTTTCATAACATTTCCAAAGCACTTTGGTGTTGCAACGAGCTTTGGAATGCTGGTCTTTGAATGATCCATCTTGTCATGGATCAAGCACATGTACTCTGATGGGCGTGACACAGAAAGCATGCGGTGTGCATAGTACTGAGACCGGCAAGTTTGGGCCACATTGTGCAATCATGTGGGCCTCCATCTTCTTTTGAATGGCAGTGATCTCCACCAAGGTTTTTGCACAAGCCTCTGCAGCTTCAATGATGTACAAGTGTCACACTTGGAAAAGCTAGAGTGTTTTGCAATCTCACATCTTTAAAATGAGTATTCCATATGTTGTTGAAGGTACCAGTGCAGATTGCTTGCAGCCCCATCAAGCTGAAGCACTTGTTCACATGTTCACACAGCTTCAATTGAGTGTAGATCGAAGGTAAAACCTTGAGATTTTCCCTGACCCCTGCATTTGTGGTTCGGCATTTGTGAAGCATCCTGTCTGCATTTGCTTCCACAAAAGCCTTGAGTATCTTTATGGCTGCCATAATGTGAAAGCGGGTTTTGACCAAGCCAGTGTTCCCATGTACTGAGTTTCGCGCTCCATCTAACCACTCATCCCTTCGACGGTAGAACGTGGTCTTTGGGATCCCGTATATACTATACCAAGCTTTGAAGCAGATGGCCACCTTATTAAATACCATGGATGTACTCTGATAACCTGTGTCCAAAGCCATTCCATCAATACACCCAGTTAGTGCAGCATATACAAACTCATGCCTTTGCTTTTGGGTGAGCGTACGAAAGACATGTCTACATTGGTAATTTCATTCCGGTCTGCCATCTGACAACACTTCTTCTTGCAGCAGTCAATCGTGGAAATGCTCGTAACACTTTCGAAAGATGTAGGATCCATCTTTACCCTCTTGTTGAAACATGCAGGGGAAGATCTGCAACCCATGAATCGCCTTTTTCTTATAATAGGACCAATGCAAGGAACCTCTTCAAATATGAGTTATTCTTCTGGGTTGTTATTATTGAAATCCAACCCAGAATATGTTGAACCATCTTCCCGTCTTAATTTAGATGTTCACCACCTCACGAGGGATCCAGGATGCAAAGTGCCATTAGGTGAAACCTCTGTCACAACTACACCCACGAAGTCGGACCCTAGTTTCTCTTCTGACACTGCTTCCATTGGATTTATAGCTGTGATGATGCCTCTCCCAACCTCAATCTCATGAAGAAAGAGAATCACCTTATCCATCACAACAGGCAAGCTATCATCTGAAAAACTCGTGCTACTGTTTGTTTATGACTCTGTATATTCTGTGTCAGCCTTGACTTCATCTAAATTCCACAATACAGGAGAACCCTCCTCAAATTCCATTCCAGGAACCTCAACATGCTTGAAAATGGTGTTCACCCATACGTACACACAAGATCCTTGGGCAATATTGTGACATGATGCATTATCATCTCGAACTTCCACAGTTCCAGTGCCAACTATCTCGTTGTTCCGAAGAAAACATACTTTATCTTCATTATTATACATATTGTCCTGCACATAAATAATTGTGTTATTTATGATATCTGTTTATGCAATATTTCTAAGAAATCATAACTGCGGTTGGTTAATAATATGCATGTGCAATAATAATAATTATGTATAAAGATAATATCTCATGCTTTATTAATATAACTGATGGGCGGGATTAATCCCGCCGTCGACTCTACCCCATCGGAGAGAGTCGGCTGAATTAATCCCGCTGCCGATACTTCCTCGTCGGAGGGAGGCGGTGGGATTAATCCCGTCGCTGGCTCCCTCCGACGAGGAAGTAGCAGCGGGATTAAACCTGCCGCGGACTCCCGACGAGGAAGTACCGGCGAGATTAATCCCGCTGCCGGATCTTCCTCGTCTGTGAGAGTCGGTGAGATTAATCCCGCTACAAATTCCTCCGATGAGGAAGAGGGGGCAGATTAATCCCGCCCACAACACTGACGACGGAGAATAGGCGGCGGGATTAATCCCGCCCACAACTCTGACAACGGGGAAAAGCGGCGGGATTAATCCCGCCCACAACTCTCTCTGAAACTACGATTTCAAAGAGATTCGAGATGAATTCTGCCCACAAATATTTCAAACAGGGAAGTATTGGCGAGATTAATCCCGCCACCCCTTCTCTGCCTCCTAAAATGGTTGGCGAGATTAATCCCGCCGACAACTCTTTCTAATAAATTCAAGTATATCATTATCAGTTGAGAGAGTTATCGGCGAGATGAATCTCGCCGCTCTTTTTAAGAGGCGGAGAAGCATTGCCCGAACTAATTCTGCCATAACTATGAAAGAGATGGTGGCGGGATTAATCCCGCCACCTCTTCAAATAGGCGAAAAAAATGGCCGGATTAATCCCGCCGCCCCGGATAACCGAGAATATTAAGTTAAAGGTATATTTAAACGGGATAAATCCCTAACAGAATATATTGTAATCCTAATGCATTCTTAAATCCCTAAATTCTAAAATTTAAGAGAGAATGTAAGAGAGTGAATCTTTATAAAATATATCTAAATTTGTTTATAATACTTACTTGTAAACACTGAAAACCGTGCTTTCTTATAAACAATAGCGCACCCAATTTAATGTCGCTCCTGAGCTGATCACTAAGAAGAAAAAAGAAAATCTGAAGAGTGAAAAATAAAGAAATGAAGAAACCTTTGCCGGAGAAAGAACCAGATCTGAATTTGAGTGGGAAATTAAATGTATTTTCAAATTTACATGTCAGACTGATAATACTTATGTCAGAAATTCGAAATTTTTGAAATAACAAAAAAGAAAATTTAAGATGAGTTGAAACAAATAACCGACAGTCTGACATATATACTCTCCAATTCTAATGAGTGTTTTAAAATTGCATTTAATGTTATTCAAGTGCTTCAAGCTGTTTAATATTACGTAATTTTTGTAATTGTTCTACATTCTTAATATTCAAGTATATATTATTGAGTTTATATTATATATATATATATACACTAATACAATAAATAAATTGATATATTATTATGTATCATTTAAAATATATTCATAGTCTGTTTATTATTATTATTTTCTTAATTACTCGAGTAATTAATTTACATTTCCTACTATTAATGGGATATTCTTTATTATTTTCTTAATATTGAAAGAATATTCCAATATTAAACCTGATTATCATAATTAAATTAGTCTTATTCTTAATTATCTCAGTAATTATTCTACATTTGTATATATTAATAGGATTTTCTCAATTAATTTGTTATTATTTCAAGAATATTCCTATGTTAAACCTTATTATCAATATTAAATTAATATATATTATTAAAACTATATATGACTATATATTAGATAAAATGATGTATTATGTATAATTTAAAATATGTTCATAGTGTGTATATTAATTTCATTTTCTTAATTACTTGAGTAATTAATCTTCTTTATATTAATGTGATATTCTTTATTATTTTCTTATTATTCCAAGAATATTTCAATATTAAACATGATTATCATAATTAATTTAGTTAATTATTTCAATACTTGATCTACATTTGTATATATTAATGGGATTTTCTCAATTAATTTCTTATTATTTCAAGAATATTCTAATGTTAAACCTTATTATCAATATTAAATTAATATATATTATTAAAACTATATATGGCTATATATTAGATAAAATCATATATTATTATGTATAATTTAAAATATGTTCATAGTGTATATTAATATTATTTTCTTAATTATTCGATGTTTGTTTTGCACATATTATATATAAACATGATTATAAATTTATATATACACGTGCACACGCATTAGAAGCACTTACAAAGACACATATGCACACACATGCACATTGCCCTAAACCAAACTTGAGAAATTATATGTTGCTTCTTTATTAAAAACATCATGTTCAACGCATGTATGATCTATATGTACTCAATCTGTGTGTATGTAACACATTGAATTTACACATGTAATATATATGTATGTTTGTGTGTATACACGTGTGTATGTATATATGTGTACTAATATATGCAATGTGTACGGTTTTCATTTGTTAACACTCTATCTCTTCTCTCATACACAGTGTCACTATGCATAATCCCTTCTCTCATACATACACACCATGCATAATCATGATCCATAATATGTAGCCTGTCTCTTCTCTCATACATACACACAATGCATGATCCATAATATGTACTGATGTTACAATATTATGTAATATGTATAATGTATATCTGTGTATAACACTTACTCCTCTCATACATAAACACCATGCATGATCCATCCTAACCCTAAACCCTAAACCCTAAACCCTATGTAACACATTGAATTTACACATGTAATATGTATGTATGTTTGTGTGTATACACGTGTGTATGTATATATGTGTACTAATATATGCAATGACATTGTGTATGAATTTAATTTGTTAACACTCTTTCTCTTCTCTCATACATACACACCATGCATGATCCATGTAAATATGTACTGTCTCTCTTCTCTCAAACATACACACCATGCATGATCCATAATATGTATTGTCACTCTTCTTTCATACATACACACCATACATGATCCTGTACTCTGTCTCTCTAATATTAATATGTACTAATATGTATGTATGTCTATGTGTATAATACTATCTGTGTATATATGTATCGCTGCACGTGAAACTTTAACACTCTCATGGACACACACGTGTTAAACTCTTGCATGATATTTATTCTTGGGGTGTATGTGATACACCCACGCACACGCACACGCTGATAATATAATGAAAGAATATTCGTTTAGGGCGAATCTATAATTTATTCTTTTTAGGGTTTAAGTATATTCTTAGAAGGAATATTCGATTAGGGTTAATATATATTCTATTCCTTTTAGGGTTTAAGTATATTCCTAGGGTTTGTAAGGTGGCGGCAGCGGCAGCGACAGTGAAATCTCCTTCTCTCTCTCACACAGGTGAGATCTCTCTCTCTCTCTCACACGCACACTCCTCTGAGTTTATTTATTTATTTTTATTCACATATATATTTATATGTGTGTGTATCTTAATAATATAATTTAGATCTCTATCTCTCGCACACACACGCACACTCATATACATACACACACACAAACACACTATATATATATTTGTGTGACACAGATATATATAATATAATATATATATATATATTCTATTTATTTATCTATATATATATGTGTGTGTGTGTGTGTTTGTTTATCTGTATGATTTTATTTTTTCACACACGCATACACACGATATACATATACACATATATATATATATACCTATGTATACATACATATATTAGTGTACCAGTATCTGTATAATTTTATTTATTTATCTATCTCTTGCACACACACGCACTCTCCTGTATATACATATACACATATATATATATATGTGTGTGTGTGTGTGTATCTGTATAATTTCTGATTTGACTATCTCTGGCACACACACGCACTCTCCTACACACACATATACATATATATATCTGTGTGTGTGTGTAGCGGCGGGATTAATCTCGCCGCTATATGGTGAGACGTGTGTAGCGGCGGGATTAATCCCGCCGCCATTTCAGGCAGGTTATTCGGTTAGCCAAATGAGCGGCGGGATTAATCCATCCGCCTACGCATGCCCTGTGCGGAATCGGGCGGGATTTATCCCACCGCCATTGGCCTGCCTAAGGGCCTAGGCAGCGGAATTAATCCCGCCGGATTTCGCACAGGGCATTGGTGTCCGGTGGGATTAATCCTGCCGCATACGCATGCCCTGCGCGGAATCGGGCGGGATTTATCCCGTCGCCAAAGGCCTGCCTGAAGGGCCTAGGCGGCGGGATTAATCCCGCCGGATTCCGCACAGGGCATTGGCGTCTGGCGGGATTAATCCCGCCGACTAAGGCCCGAGTGAAGGGCCTGGGCAGCGGGATTAATCCCGCGTATGCATGCCCTGCGCGGAATCGGGCGGGATTTATCCCGCCGCCAAAGGCCTGCCTGAAGGGCCTAGCGGCAGGATTAATCCCGCCCGATTCCGTGTAGGGATTGGCGTCCGGCGGATTAATCCCGCGCATAGGGACTGAGTGAAGGGCCTGGGCGGCGGGATTAATCCCGCCGAGCCTTCAATGCCTGTTGGAGGATGAATCCCGCCACCCTTCCTTTTTTACTCCTTTGGTGAGTCGGACCAATTCAAACGTTTCTGTCTGAAACGTAGCAAGGTTTACAACATACCAATGGAGAGGACTGGGAAGGGTGGGAGATTCATTTCCCATCCCTTACATGTGGGCGAGATTAATCCCGCCCTTTCTGGAGTCACTGAAGGGGTGTGCTAAATAAATCCTGTTAAGTTCTCTCTGAGACCGAGAAGGGTGGCAGGGTTAATCCGCACTCCCATTCAGGCCTCCAGAAAGGTGGCGAGATTAATCCCGCCCACTCTTTCAGGAGGCATTGAAGGGGTGGCAGATTAATCCCGCCGCACTTCCATATGAATATATATGTGTATTAGTATATATAAGTTGCATATCTCATTTTATTTACTTTTATCATCTTATCATAATATTTCGAGTAAAAGCTAGTAAACTATGTAAAACTGTCCAAGCTCACATTTGTGGTGGTCTAAAACCAAATATTATCTTTCTTTTGCACTAGCACAAAGGTGAGCTTTGGACAGTTAATTCCGTCCACTTCTCTCTGTGTATTATTTTTGTATATTCGGGTTTATACAAGTGTGTGTGCGTTTTTATATGATTTGTATTCATAATGTATTATTTTGCAGAAGGACGATTTAATTAAACAAGGAGATTAAGTCATTAGTATGGAGTCGTCGTCAAATTCAGGGTAAGAATTAAAATAAAATCTGTTATACTCGGATATGTGCTTGAAGAATAATCATTTTTGTATTCAGATGTGGAATTGAGGTGGCATTAAAGACGAGAGCAGGAGAAGAAATGGGCAGGGGGATTCTGGAATCAACTTGGCCATATTTCAAACTAAACGAAGAGCATTGGAACAACCATGGTTGCTGTCAAACTAACCTTTATCACATCGTATGGACAAGCAAAACAATGGAAAGTGGGTGTGCTAGTCAAACATCCGAAAGCATGCTGCAAACCCAATTGAGCGATGCTCGAACATATGCCTTGTTCCATCTAATGTCACGTTCTCGGATCCAGAGGTCACCAGTTACAACATTAATTTCGGATGGTTTTGTCGATTTGTGGATAATGACGTTCACGTGTTCACTAATGATGTTGATCATGGAGTTCTTCTTCAACTCAACGAAAGCCATCTATGGAGGGGATCCAACTGGATGTTTATTTCGAAGATCTTCAGACTCATCGAGTAGGTGTATTCTCAGCAGAGATTACTTCACAATACAAAAATTTATAAGTGGAGCAATCTTCCCTCTTCACATTGAAGAAGAACACAGCGACACCATTAAGGAGATTGAGAGGGTGGCTTGGTCTCAGGTTCTTTATAGATCACGATCAATTTGCTTAGCAAATTTCGGGAGCTGGAAGAGTGTGCCGAGAACATTAGAACATCTCGTCATGTTGATTTGATCATAGAAGAAAATCATTAATCATTTTGTCAGCTGCACCTGTGGCGTCCCATGCTGCAATAAGCCACAAGGAAATGATGTTGGATGATAGGATTTACGAGTGTAGGGTTAAGTATTGCAGCGTCAACCCAAACTTCAATTACAGGCCACTCAATCAGGAACGTGTAGCTGAGCTCATGGAGAAGATGAAGGATGACAATTCTTACACCGTTCCACATAATGCTGTTTTGTGCGCATACTACGAGAGAAACAAAGGCGCTGACAAAGTGTGGAATCACAACACCGGAACAAATGAGGAAGGTTCAGACGGAGAATAGAAAATCAATCAAGTACTACATCATTAATGGGCAGCACACAATAACGGCAGCCCAACGACTTCTTGACGAACACAACAAAGGAACGATGGCAACAAAACTTTCCGAGCATACCCGTGAAAGCTGACGAAAAGATCGGCGTTTTTAGCGAAGCCGAATCTCACAATCGAGCAGTACCATAAGTTATCGGCGAATGGGACGCTGCAGACACCAACCACTACAACAGCAAAATATGGGAGAAGTTCAAACACATGCGAGCCGTGTGGGAATCTCTTTAGCACCACAAAGAGCTACTGCAGGGAATACACAATCTGCGGACTACCGGTAAGCAAATTGTTTGGGCGGGATTTATCTCGCTGGTATATTAATCTGTCTTTTTTCTCAAAGAGTTGAAGAAATTGTAGCAGTTGATTTTGCCAGGTGGGCGGGAAGGAAACATCCTTTTTGATGATGTTGATTTCTTGTCCCGAGGATAGGATCTTTGCGAAATGGTTGGGGATTATGGAATCCTTTGCAAAAGGAACACTGAAGAAGAAGGAGACAAGTGAAGTGGAGCCCTCAGAGAAGTCTGCAAAGAAACCCAGTAAGACGCCGAAGGCTAAGTCTGTTCAATCTATAAAGAATGTAGACAACGATTTCAAGCTCACATGGTTGAAGCCTTTAAATGGAACAACGATGGAGAATGGAAGTCTTGGCTGATTTGGTGATTGATGGCAAATTACAGATTAACAACAGCAGCCCCACCTCTCCTTTTCATCTCAAGGCAATGGAGTTGAAGACGGTCAGGCACTTCAAGGAGTGGTTGGGAATACACTGCCTCAAACTGGGTTGGATTTGGCTTCAACATACGAAGAGGTCAACAAATATTTGCATGTGACAAATGATGATATGCTTGTCGAATGGGTGAATCAATCGGAAGATCTGGGCAAGAATCTATTGCACGCCAACGCCAAAAAGGAGAACATTGCGATGACGCTTTCTCTTATGGCAGTCCTTCAGCAGCGGAGAACCGAGCTGAACCTTATAAAAGGATGCTACGAATCACGACAAGCCCTACAGATGTTTGTTGTTGGATTCGGAGACTTTATGGGGTACCATCACTGCTTGTAGGAAACCGTTTCAATTGTTTGTGATGGATCGGCGGGTGTCAAAAAATCCTTCGACAGACAGGACACTAGAGGATTTGGTGGAGAAACTTAGTCGTGCAAGTATGTACAAAGAAGGTATTTATTATTGAATTCATACTTGCACTCTTGACTGATATCTACGTTTGCATTCTTGATTCTTGCTCATGTCACCGATACCTTTGCCTTCTCCTTTGCCAAGAGGAATAAACATTGTTGGACAGGATTTTATATGAATGATGCTGATCCGAAGTGCATTGATTTGTTGTTCACTTGGTTGTTAAGAATGCGCCAAACAATTTCAAACTTCCAAATGACTGGCCAGGCATCTGTTTGCACTTTAACGGCCCTGAACCTCCATCCGATACACCGATAGCTGAGAGTGACGTATTCGGCAATGTACGTTATCAAACATCACAAGTCAAGTGGCAGGAGCATCGTCAACTTGATCAGGGGTCCTCACAGTGATGCGTGGGTTTTTGACTACTGCACTAGGGGGTCCGTCTTGAAGGAGTGTTACCTTCGGGATACATGTGTATTTGCCATTGAAAAGGATAAGACCATGGTTGAGGACCTGAACAAGTGGATAGATAGGTTCTCAACTGACTACCCCAACGAATCCACAAAGGAGTATTTGAGAAAGTTCTCCCGATAAGTGCGATAGCTCTGAAGACGAATCTGGTTCAATGTCGGAGTCTGAGGACGAACTTCAATCAGATATTAGACCAGAAGTTATCTCGAGGAGTACAGAACATTTGCACACTCCATTACTCATGGAAACATCAATAGAAGATACAGAAGATCATGAACCATCTCACAAGCGGCTTAGACCTTCTTCGCCTCACTCAGAAGGTAATAGCAAGAAGAATTGTTAATGAGTTCTTAGAGTGATGAATAGTTGTAAATGAGTGTAACATAAGGCATTTTTGTATATTTCATTTATATTTGTATAGAAAATAAATTCTCAAGGATTAATGAAGCTTTTAGTTCAAACATGGGTCACACATTAACAAGGTAAATAATATACCTTGATAATTTTAAGGTCAGCTAATTATCATTTTGCAAATGTAATGAAACAATTGAGAACATGGATTTTCAGCATTGGCATGAGGTAAGAGAGGGGTTTGGCGACAATTTCTTGTGCCACATGTCAGAATGACAGAGTTCATGCAGAAATGGATAATAATGCAGCTCAAAACATCGTTACCATGGGGGCCACTTCAGTTTTTTCATCATCATTTTTATTGGCTTCAGTTCGAAATCAATTTCTTCAGCGCATGCAATATCTGAATCTTGTAAGGATGATGTACAATTAAATGATGAAGGGATAGGCAACGAGATAGTGTCAACGGATAAATGTGAAAGGGAGCAAACAAGTGATTTGCAAAGTATTCAAGAGGCAACGCTATCCCATGTTACTCATGGCCATATTGTGTTTGTTGGATGTCAATGGTGTTCTGCTTCATCGACAAAGGCCCGAGGATAGGAAAAAAGAAATCAAACAAGGAGATTTCATTCCTTGTCATGGTAAATTTCGATATGATATTATTTTTCGTCCAGGGTTGGATCGTCTCTTTCAAAAGCTTAAGGAGATGGGTGCCTTGTGGGGATTTGGTCATGCATGCAGATTCATAACTTAACACCGCTGTTGAATTTGCTTAAGAAACATTGTAGTGTTGCAGAAGAAGGTGATTCGTAAAGATTGAATTTTTGACCAGCGAATATGTTATAAACCTCTCGAATTTCACAATATAAGAAAGGAAAGCAAGCCGTACTTCTTCAAGAATGAAAGAATAATTGGGACTCATGGGGAGATCAGTCGTTAAGGATAATGAAGAACGCACAGATGTTAGTGGTAGACTCTCCTCAGAAGGCTATGCTCAACCAAAACATTGCTTGTATTCATCCAATCACTTTCGATCCATATTCTGATACTATATGGATGAGTTAGTGAATTACTTGGATACGTGCCTCAGAAAGAAGAATCTCAAAAACTTTTGTGAGCAGTATCCACGTATCAAACATTTCCTGAAGCTTTTCTTTCTCGTGATTTTGAATTTTATAAAATGAAGGATAGCAACCGGGCGCTTTATAATATTATTCTTAAGGAACGTCATTCTTTAGATGAGCCTTTATGCAGACCTGGTCTTATTACATCTTATGTATTAACAAGCATGGCAACTCTTAATTGCATTCGTGAGAGTGTTAGGTGGTGGCAACAACATCAAGATATTGACCAAAATGATTTATTAATCCGGAGAGTGATGATTTAGACAAAATGAGGAGATTTCTCTGTATGGTTAGGAAGAAAGTATTTATAAATAAATTAACATGTTGATAAGGAAATGATTTCATTTGTAATTATGTTTGATAGTATTTCTTAATTATTGTAAACTATTTTTAGAATAATATGAATATTCTAAGATATTTTAAGAATATTCCTAACTAAGTAAAGTTATTGAAGGATTAATTAATTAATTAATTAATATTTAAGGCTTAATTACATGTTAATTGAATGATTAATTAATTTAAAACTTAAGTATTAATTAATAATTTATTTTATTCCCATTTTCACGTATCATGCCCACTTTAGTTACAACGTGCATCATTTGAGTTATGCTCTTGGTGTCATTTTGGAAGACTTAGCGTTGCTCATAGGGTTTTAACGTTGAATGGCCACTTGACAGGCACGTGTTACCACATGTTGGCCCTTCAGGTAAAAACTTTAACACATGTAATTCTCCATATTCTTTTGAATGACATTGATTTCCACCAATGTTTTTGCGTAAGCCTTTGGAGCCTTAAGTGATGTGTAAGTCTAAAGTGTTGTACTTGGAGAAGTTAAAGTGTTTTGAAATTGTCACATTCTTGAATTGAGTGTTTTATATGTTGTTGAAGGTAGCGTTACAAATTGTTTCATGCCTCATCAAATTGAGGCACTTGTTCACATGTTCACACAATTTCAATTAAGCGTAGATTGATGGTATTTTCTCAGTACAACATTTGTGAAACATTGTATTTGCATTGGCCTCTACAAAGTCCTTTAGTATCTATATGGTTGCCATAATGTGAGAGTGGGGCTTAATAACTAGGTGAGTGTTCCTATGGATTGAGGTGTACGTATTGTCTAGCCACTCATCCCTGTGATGGTAGAATGTGGTGTTAGGGATGCCATAATGTTGTACCAAGCTTTAAAGTAGTAAATTGCCACCTTGTTGAATGTTATTGATGTGTGTCAATGGCCACCCCAAAGACGAAGCGAAGGCCAAAGACTTTGACTTGAACTATCTTAGCAAAATAACTATAATTGTGCCTACTAAAGAGAGAGACTATAGGCTTGTATAAAAGGAGCCCATTATAATTCTTCTTTTCTGAAAGAGATGGTATACCTATCATGCAGTACAGGTTATGGCCATCAGAACAAGAGTGATCACCTAAAGAGGGTTTAATGTTCTTCAAAAGTGGAAATAAAGTCACTTATCCAAAAGGGCAACCATATCCTATTCTAGTGCATGTTCATTCTAAGGGTGTGTGAATATGTTTGAGGGTTGAACGACCTAAGCTTATTAGCATAGGCCTTTTTATTAATTTCTTTATTTAATTAAAATTTATATTGGAGACTTCTAGTTAATAATGACTGTCAGTCCCTAGGTATGTGATTTAAGAAGTATGTGAGAATTTAAAAGTTAATGTTGATAAGATAACTAATTACTCGAAACTATATAAGCATATGGTGGACTATTGGAGACTGTTGTACAAGAGTTAAAAGGGCTTATATCATACAATAAAAATTACAATGCCCTTTTTAGCCTAAAACAAGATGATGGGAAGAGATTAAAAAGCACATCAATGAGTGCAAATGATGCATAAGTTAGTAGCGATGTGGAAGTGTAACCCCACACTTCATTAGATAAAAGAACCAATGCCTAAACCATGCTTTGACTACCACAAGGATCTTCAAAAGTTAATAATTGTTTTCTTTATTTCATATAAAACCTATTTGGAAGGGTAAAGTTTTCATCATAAAGAAACAGTGAGATAAGATTGTATAGTTATAACCACAAACAAGGCGACCACCAAGAGAAGAGCCAAAGATACAATGAATACCTAAACAAAACATGGTCTCAATTGAAAAGATTTGACATGCATCATACATGTTAAATCCATTCGATATGAATAGATGTCAAGAAATGTTGAAAGTGTCACAATCAACAAAGATAAAAGAGAATGCATATATATTTTAAGGTTCAAAGCAATGAAAAAATGTAGTATATTCCTGAGCATTAAAGGGATTCATGATAATTAATCATGTTTGTTCTTTCTTTAAATATAGAATGTTCCCTAATAAAGAATATATGTTATTAATAAATATTAATTAAATAATTAGAATTAATAATTATAAAGAATTAGGACTAAATAGATTTCCGTGCAAAATAGTTATTCTAGCTTTCTTAATGCAGCCATAGTGTCCATAATGCAACTAAGGATGTGGAGTTGGAACTTGGAGCTTATGGAGCATATAATGTGCATGCATATTCTCTTGTTTCCATGCCTAACTAATACCCTAGAAACTGTTGTCTTAACTAATAATAATATAATAAGTGATAAAAAATATATTATATTCACACACACATTCACTTAGGTGTCCACTAACTAGAAAGAGTAGTAGATTTACGTACACATGTATGAGTCTGCATATTTCTTAAAACATAGAATATTTTATATATTTTTTATTAAATATTAAAAAAGCAGATAATAATGCACAGAATGTGATACTTTATTCAACTCAAAACCCTGCTTATATACAAGAGGCCTTTTTGCCATGTGGCATTCATGCAACACATGGGGTTGACACATGGGGCCAAATCACCACTCATGTGTCACTATGCATGTGTGTATATACATATGCATATACATAGTATCTTACATATATGTAGTATCTTACATTATTCTCCCCTCGCGGCAGTGTAGATGGTGTTGGATCTGATGGTCTGGATTTGTGTAAGCTAGTTCATCTATGAATATACTCAACAAGTTTTAAACGACAAACCATTTCATTTAAACTACGCGAACTATCTCGACCTCATGAGATCCTATTAATTGTACTTGATATATATGAGGACCAGCATTTCGGAAGACTTGGTAGGGATCAAGCCACTTATATAAAAACCAGTTGCAAGGCTAGGTGCAGTTAGTTTGGAAACGCATACCAGTACTAAGTCACCTTTAGCATAATCTGGTGAAATTGATGTCGTGCATTGTAAAAGATTCTGGCATATTTGAGTTCGACCAAGATGTTCAACAAACTTTGTATGCAAAAGTGGCAAGACAACATCCAAATGTTGAGCCCATCTTTGCATCCTCGGCATGTGAGATTTGATGATAACCCCAATTCATTAGGCAACTTAGGATCATATCCATACAATGCCTTAAATGGAGAGATACCAATAGAACTTTTGAATGCCTGTTACATAAGCAAATCTCAAGCATCACAAATATCAATCCCAGTCAGTATAATTGAACTTCACATACTTCGAGACCATACCCTTGAAGGTCCGATTTAATCATTCCACCAAACCATTAGTTTGTGGATGATATGAAGAGGCAAATTAGTGTTTTATCCCTAATCAAAAGTGGGCCATTATTTAATAACATCCGCTCTTGACAAGAATGCTGCAAATCACATTATCGAACATAAATAAAGTTGTTGACATGGCAGTTGCATTCGAAAGAGCATCAACCCACCCAACGAGTTAAATAATCAAATACAACAATGATGTGAACGTGGAAAAGGTCCCATTAAATCCACTACAATTAACTCAAAAGGGCGAGAGACATTGATAGATTCTAACACGCCCATGGCCCTAGTCATACATGAATTCCGAGTTTGACAAATGGGACAGCTCTAAAATACATGATCACATCAGTATGCATGTTGGGCCAATAAAAAGATCGACAAAGCTTCTTTAACACTCATTGGTGACCGAGATGACCTCCAACAATAGGTGAATCATGATATGCTCAAAGAAGGTGTGGAACATATTCAAAGGGTATAGCCAAATGTGGTCTGTCTTCTGGATTCGTCTCAATAAAATACAATAAACCATCCTAAATTAAAACTAAGCATGATATTATTGAAAATGAGGTTCGGAAGAAGGATTCGCAAGTGCATCCCATAATGCATTGTCCATAGTTCATGTTTTTGGGCATCTTGCCATTGTTCTAAGGATGATAATTCAGCATCGAATACCTGAGAGGCTTGTATTAAACCAAAATGCTGCAACTATTACATAAGTAGACAAAGTGGAATCAGAAAGGGGTGCTCGAGAAAAAGTGCATCCGTATCCACCATTGTTCACCCAGGCATGTGCACCACTTTAAAGTTATATACCTAGAGACATAATGCCCATCTAGCTACATGACCAACTAAATTCTTTTGTTTAATAAGAAAGTGACAACAGTATGATCACACTCCAAAAGTGTTTCACTCCTATGTAAATAGGCATGAAGTTGTTCAAACCCTAATAGTAGCAAGGCATTTATTTTTAATAGTGGAAAATTCTGCTCAGCAAGCTCGAGTACTCGATTAATAAGTCATTGGGTGAATCGAAGAATCCGCAACATCAATTTGCATCAATACACCACCAATACCAATATCCAATACATTTACTCGTAAAATGAATGGATGAGTCAATCTGCAGTGCTAGAGTTGTCAAGAACTCTTTTAATTGGTCAAATGTACTATGTTGACACTTGTGAGTCCACCTGAAAAGTACATGTGGACGAACTAAACTTTCAAAGAGGGGTAATTCAATCAGCAAGATGACGATGAATCGACCTAAGTACTGCACCTTGCCCAAGAAATGCTGAACTTCCTATACCGTACGGGACGAGGGAACTCTCAAACAACTCGCAACTTTGTTGAATCCACCTGTAAACCCTCTTGAGATCTATGGTAACCCAAGTAAGTGGGTCGATCGAACCGAACACACTTCTCAAGTTTTAACTTCAAGCTGACTTCTCAAAATCGATCAAGAACTCGTTGTACATCATGAATGTGATTCTCCCAATAACCAGACCCATGAATTAGCACATCATTAATAAAATCGGCAGTGATATCGGGAATATTTAAAGAAGCTCATTCATCATGCGTTAAAAGGAGGGAGGAGCTGAAGTCAATCCAAAGGGCAATGAGCAAAAACTGTAAAGACCAAATGGTGTCCAAAAGGCCGTTTTTGGAATATCCTCCTCAACCATAGAAAACTACTAGTACCCTAATGTCAAAATTCAAACCATCGACTCTAACCCAATCAATCTAATAGATTGTCAGAGTTCAAAAGTAGATAAACATATTGATGATAATATCGTAAGAGGTTGGTAATTCACACAGAACATAAAGATCCATTAGGCTTGGAACCAAATGAGGTTCGCATGCCCATGACTCCGTGGGGACGACACACCCGCTTATCAATTATATTGTAATAACTATTTGCATGGCCGATAACTCTTTGATGACATGCGTCCAAACTAGGACTTTGAAAGGCTTTACATTGTCAGTGGGTATATAGTGTTGAGTCTTTACACGTGCACCTTGGGACAGATCAAATTTGAAACAAACTTGCATACTTCTACTTAAAATTGTTCGATGCAGTGTGTTCGATACTTAGGTGATGGATCAGGTATCTAAACTTGTTGAGATGAACACGACCCCAAGACTGAATCAGAGGAGCTGTATATGCATGATACAAACAGCAACAAGCTTCTCTGACATAAAGGAACAAATTGCAAAGACATAGACTCCAAGTGTAATACGGGAGGAGAGAATGAAAATCACACATACCTTTCGATTGCTTTAACCAATCACATCCCAAAATAATGTCAAAGACTTGGGAAGGGACAACCCTAAGAGACTCAGAAGAAAACTTATGGTTGTCACCCATAACCAACGTAGTCAAAGTGGTGTAATGTGATACTGCACGAGACTGCCAATTACCATATAAAATGTGCAAGACCTTATCTGCATGTCTTAAGGATAATGAGCGTCGATGCGCCAGAAAGGTAGTATGGAAGCCATACTGGATCATGTATCCACTAGCATTGTGACTGAAAATCATTCACATTTGCAATAAATGTGAAAACTGGATGATCTGGTGGAACTTGCAATCCTTGATATGCATAGCAGAAAAAGTATGGAGGTGAAGTCTCCATTGCATGGGATCCCTTCATTGCCCGTATGATTATTGGTTTTCCGTAATAGATCCACCTGCAAGAGAGGCTTTATCATTTAGAAGCTCATCATCAGACATAATGGCCGCCACAGGCACACCATCTGAAACATATAGTTGCCAACCTAGATGTGGTGGACGCTAATCAAGATACACATCATATGGCCGCCAAGTATGTCCAGGTGCCCAACACACCTAGCAATGAATTTGATTGGGTCGACCCGTATTGTTTCGATTCCTCATGTCACAAATCCATAGATTTCGATCACCATGGGTAGGAACTAGAACAAGTGCAAGAGGATTTCGTGGAGTTGGTCCACAGGGTTGGCCCCAAGGTGGCCCATGTGCAAGAGGTTGACAACGGAGGGCTTGTCGTGCTGGCACATATGTATGGGGTCAACCTCTATTGGATCAACACACTAAATAGGAGGAGCATGTAACCTAAGGGGACCACGGCCCTCACCAGGCACCAACTCAGATAATTGAGTTAGTGCAAAAGCCTCCTCCAATGTGATAGGATGAAGAGCCCGAATGAATCGAACGAGTTCAGGTTGCATAGTCGGCCATAACATAGCAAACTTAATGGGCTCATGCATGTTAGGATATGCATGTCGGGCTAAATCCCCAAACCTAATAATGAACCGCATAATAAACTTACCAAGATGTTGTCATATCTCATGCAGTTGTTGAAAAGCATCATCTAAGTCCTCAACTTTACCAAACATATGTTTGAAGCATTCTGTCAACCGATTACTATTGGCTTGAATCTTTGTAACCAATTCATTATACCATTTGAGCACTAGGCTCTCCAAACATGTAGAAAATTCTTTGAGAGCACAAGCCTCATCTTAAACATGATAACGAACAATAACTTAAAAATGATTAAACTAATGGTATACATAAGCTCTCGGATCACCACAAAAAGATTGGGGTCAAACCCTCAAATTTGTGGCATGTGAAGAAGATAGAGGAGTATTAAAAGCAAATTCCTCGACAAAAGGCTTAAGCAAGGAAGAAAAGGACAGACCCTCAACAAAGCTCTCTAATAACTTAATTTGTGCATCAATAACAGTCGCAATAATACTAAAAATTGTTTCTACATTCATTCTCATGAAAACAAAAAAAAGAAGAAGCAGAAGAGAAGGACCCAACTTCTTCACTAATGTAAGAACATATAATAATGCACAAAATGTGATACTTTATTAAGCTCAAAACCCTATTTATATATAGAAGTTCTACCATGTGACATACATACGACATGTGGCACTGACAAATAGGGCCAGATCACCACCCATGTGTCACTATGCATGTGTGTATATACACATGCATATATACAGTATCTTACAATATTATATAATTATTAATAAATGCTAATTATGTTATAAGTTTTAATTAAATTTTGACAAAGTAAATATTTTTGTTTATTCATTATAAGACATGTATAGAAATGGTGCATGATGACGAGGTATAATAATGTTCTTTTAATGAACGGCTTGATTTATTTAGAACAATCTCATCCGTTGACTATAATCTTTTTTTATTTAAAATAATGCTAACTACTTTAATGTGTTTAAAGATAATTGACTTACCAAATAATTATAATACATCGATTATTGCTTTTAAATATACAACGTATAAAAGCTGTTCAATCATGCAGTGCATGACTCCCATACACCAAAGGAGGACATAAAAGAGCCACTATTGCCATGGTGTGAATCCTCAGCAACAGCGCTGCGAGCACATTCATCCCAAGCTTTGGCCATGGCTTTTATTGTCAATGGTTGGTTCAAGTGCCTCACTGCCCTGTTAAAAGCCTCCCTCACCCTCACAGATAAAGCATGGCTACAGAGTACACCAAGTTAGCATAAAACACACACGCACACACGCACGCAAAGTATGCCTGTGTATACACAACGTTTATGTATAAATGTATATGTCTGAATGTAGCACCACCACACACATATATTCACGTCACTCACTTTGAGTTTGGATCACTGTAGTCAGGCAGCAAACTTGGTGGTGCCTTCGGATAGGAAGGTGGAACAAGTAACCGCAGAGGAGACAAGATTTCCTGCCAAATTTCATTAGTAAGCACACACAGCACGCACGCACGCACCATGTGATCCAAGGAAGAAGCAGAATCCGACTTGTCCAAAGGTACTTCGATGCCAATGTATGAAAATGTTACGACAACTCCTTCCTTGCCTTCGTCACTGCTATCCTCACTTATATCCACAGTTGTGTCAATTAAGTTTTCGTTTGTCTCCCTGATCTCTTGTTCCAAAGTATAGCTAACCTATACAGGTATACACATAACATACATTCATATACATGTGTATGTATAAATTATAAGCCTAACCGTGTGTGTGGGTGTCGAATGTACCTCAGGTTTGTGCCGCTTCCACTGTGAAGTAACAACTGAAGCCTCATCATCTTCCCCTCTATGCAGGCTGTTGGCAACACTACCATCTGAAGATATCACGCTCACCGGCACAGAGTCGAAGTGTCGTCTGTGTATGCAAGTATTTATAAAATGTGTGTGTGTATGTGTGTGTGTGCACCTTTTAAGGGAGCCTCCACCCTCTTGGCAAGCCAAAGCTCGAGCTTGAAGACGACACTTTGTAAGTGCTGCTAAGTCTTCCCCAACAGCAGCCTTACAACCTATAAAAAGCAAAACTATCTTAACTTGGCATATCTACATACGCATTGTCACATACATTATATGGAAATCTTTAAATTAACACCCACAGGCACGCATGCACACACACCACACCCACACCCATAGCAGCACCTGGTCCAGGTGCTGAAGCTGCTAGTTTATCTGAAAGACTAATCACAGATTTCATTTCTCTCACAGCCGAGTTAAGTGCCTTTGTGACATGGTTCCCATCTGCAAGCAGAAGAATACGTCAGCGAATATATGGTTTGTATGCGTGCGTGTGAGTGTGTACGTACCACTTTCACCAGTCTCTCGAGGGGATCACCAAGGCTTTTCTGACTAAGGGAGTACCATCTTGAGTAGTAACAACTTGAGTTGAACTCGGAGAATATTCCAGAAACGGTGAAGCAGATATACCAGGTGTCCCAATAACAGGAGTAGACAAAGACGAGGAATGGTTATATGTTTGTTGCACATTCGAAGACGGAGTAAGCTTGTTCTCGGACTCTTCAATAGGCGGTGATGAAACTAAAATGAAAAATCGCATGTTAAATACACATACATATAGATATACGTGTACTTACATTTACAAATATTTAAGAAATACCTTGTAAAAGTGGAGATGGCGTCATAAAGGCGGTGTTGTCGCTTGCATTGGTGTTCCAGCTTTAGGAACGGTTAAGGGAGGCGTTGATAAGCTTTGCTGGTCCGGCTGTGGTGAAAGCTTCGCATATGTACCCGGTTTTGTATCCACCGCTGCATTACCAAAACCAAACAGTATAACTATGCATGGATACATGTTGCTGTGTGTCGGTGTGGGTGTTTGTGCAACAGTTAAAGCATAAATTATACACAGTATATTCATAGGATATTCTATATCAAATGTGAAACGATTATAATACATTTTATATACAAGTAGGTTAGGTGTGTGTGTGTGCGCTTACCGGCTGGTGGAGATGGGGCTTGAAGGGATTGAGGAGAGGATGCGAGCTGAGGAGAGCCATGGATTCGCTGTTTCCCAGGTATAATCCTTCGAATATCCGCCTTCGAGTCCTCCATTTGAAGCATTCTCTGTTTAATTTGATCTTGATTAAATAATCTCTGTTGCTGAAATAATTCCTGATTTATTCATCAGTTAGTATTTACATATGATGTTATATAAAGAGAGATAAATAGATAGATAGACAGCGCTTTACACAATTGTATGAACGTACAAACGGCTTCGATCTTATACAAAGTGGACCAAAATATGCAAATCTGCATATAATGTTTCACACACACACACACACACACACACACACACAACACACACACACACAAAGTTCCAATAGGCTTACATAGGAGTGCATAATTGTAGCAATACATGGGGATTTATTTATGTGATAACACATACATTCTCTCATTAAGATATTGAATATTGATGGTTTAAACACGCTTAAACAGACTTCACGTATTAAACTAGGGAACGTTATTAAAATGTTATAGAAACAAATTTATATAATTATACTTACCTGTTGCTTGTTGAGGATATTTGTTTGTTGAAGAGAGTTCAAGTTGTGTAGAGGGTTCATAACATTGGGTTGTTGTTGTTGTGACTGCATCAACGGCTGCGGATGAATCTGCTGCTGTACAGGCATGCTGGACGGTGGATGCTGCTGCATAGGGTACATCTGATTGCCGTTTTGTTGCTGTTGCATCATATTTTGTTGCTGCATTTGCTGTTGTTGCTGATAAAGATGCATTCTCACATACATCATAAGACATGTATATATACATTATGACATACCTGCTGTTGCTGTTGAGGTACTCTTCTCTTTTTAAAGGTCTCCATAATACTCACAATTTGTTTCTCAAAAGCCTCAAGTTTATCCAGCTTAAACTCCTTTGGAAGGTTGCTTCTGGATGCGTTCAAGTATGGAATCATACGTGTTAACACTTCCCTGTAATGGTTGAGCTTCTGTAGCTGTTCTATTGGCATTGTCTGCTGCATATACACACATATAGCATTAGCCACGTAGATGTATATGTAGATACATAGATGAGATATAAAAATGTAATGAAGATATACATCTATGTATGCATATATAGTACACAAGTACACATACCTGCTGGCTTCGTGTCACAAGCATCTTCAGGAGTCACTCATGTCTTGAAAGTACTTAGCCTTCAGGTTTTGAAGCTGCCCAAAACAAATCAAAGGATATTACTCCATATATATATATACACGTAGGTTGTGTAAAAACACTAGTACACATCCATACCCATGGCAAAACTAGATTCACTATATTATTAAACCATGCATACGAACAGATATAGATTGATTTGTATCTATCTGTTATATGAAAGTAGAAATAATAGAAGGATATATAAATAGTATAATATACACAACTTATGTGTGTGTTACCTTCGTCCATACAAGCTCCTGCTGGTCATCTACCGTGGATTGAGCCGTCTGACCTGAATCCACTGAAGCTGCCAAAAAGACCTGGTTAGTCATGAACTAAACAATCTATGTACATATTTCATCCACAAAAGTAACATATGCACGCAGGATACGTGGAGTTCGGAATTCTTGGTACACACACACACATACCCGACGATGCTTCAGAGACAGCAGCACGCTGCTGAAGAAGCTGCTGCTGTTGCTGTTGCTGTTTTTGCTCAAGCTGCTGCTGCTGATTAATTCCAACACCTTGATTTTGTTGTTGCTGCTGCTTAAGATTATTTTGTTGCAGCATCTG
Organism: Selaginella tamariscina; assembly: GCA_003024785.1. Taxonomy (NCBI): domain Eukaryota; kingdom Viridiplantae; phylum Streptophyta; class Lycopodiopsida; order Selaginellales; family Selaginellaceae; genus Selaginella; species Selaginella tamariscina. The sequence goes on from PUQB01000662.1 coordinate 86,689, forward strand.
TTGCTGAAGCATTTGCTGACTATTATTTCCCTGCTTTAAAAATACATTGATATTATACTGGTATCTTACAACAATAAATATATGTTAGTTACTATATGCTTGTGAGTGTCTGTGTGTGTCCGTATGCATACACACATATCTGTGAAACATTACCAAAAGCTGTTGTTGGTGCAAAGCTTGTGCGTTCATCATATGCTGCTGCTGTTGCTGGGGAGTCTGAAGGAATTGTGACTGTTGTTGTAAAATATTAGATTGATTCTGCAACTGCTGTGGGTGTTGCAATTGCTGCACTTGTTGAGATGACTTCTGCATCATTCACGTTAGCCGTGTATGCATTGTCTGATATTTGTGTTAAGATGTATTGTATCCGTCTCGTTGTGTGTGTATGTGCACTTACTTGAAGAGATTGCTGGACCATTTTGTTCTTCTGTTGTAGACGAAGAAGCATCTGTGGTGTGAGACCTTGCTGAGGCAAACCTTGCGAGGTTTGCTGTGTCTGTGGCTGACCTTGTTGTGTAGGCTGGGCTTGTTGCGATGAGCTTTGCTGTTGTTGTTGTCTAGCTTGCATCATCCTCATTGCAGCTGCTTGGTTCTGGCTAATCGCGTTCTGGCTGAGAGTGTTCTGGGTGAGCGCGCTCTGGTTGAGCGTGTTCTGGTTATGCGGATTTTGACTCAAACCGGATAAACTTGAAGCTTGCTGTGGTGTCTGCATTGGCATTGTTTGCATCGAACCGTTCTGTAAAGAAATACACCAAAGTGCATATCAGTCCATATATATACACACAAAGAGATGAATAGAAACATGCGTGAATATACAAACAACGACAAATCGTGCGTAGCCTAATAGAAATGTATATACACAATACATAACTGAATATACATGAAAATACACACTTTACATTATTCAACTCTATATTGTTGCAAGAAAGTTATTACATATTAGAATGTAGACATATAAGGCTTGTTCACATATATATAGCCATAAAGATCAAAACACACTAAATCCGTTTTATATACACAGTACATAGTACTCACAAGCATTTGTGGTGGTCTCTGTGGATTTTGCATCGGATTTGGGATAGGAATACTTCCAGGTGCTTGGCTCCGTATCTGTGGCTGCTGTTGTTGAAGCTGTGGCAACTGTTGTGGTTGGGGTTGTATTTGAGCTTGCTGTTGCGGGTTTTGTTGCTGGTTTTGTGTATTGAGTTGAGGATTTTGCTGCTGGGTTTGCTGTTGTGGCTGCTGCTGAGACATAAGAGCAGACCCTGAAATTGAGAAAAGTGAACCACAGATATTCGTATATTAATGCATATGCAGACATTGGACACACACAACTCAAAAGAGTAATATCAACGTTCAGTGAACGTATTATAAATGTGTATACATAGACATTAATGAAAGAAAATAGTGGCGTCCAGTTTCAAATACACATACAAATGTGTGTGTATATATATATGCATGTAAACATGTATCTAGCACATACAGAATACTGCATATAGATGCTGAATTAAAGAATGCCAAATAAAGTATAATGTAGTGATTGTGACGCCATATAGCACTGTGACTTTCAAGATTGATCATATATACGTGTGCTCAGTCGTAAGTGCACATTCTCAGACACACAAGGGGATAAGATAGTCAAAATTGGAAAAGGGAATATCAAGCTAAACACGTCTACATGTGTATATGTTATTTGGGTTACCTCCGACCATGGGATTGGAATCTGCTGGGGTATTTCCGGGATTGTTCATATTGTTTTGGGACTTCGATTCCAAAGAAAGCATCTTCACTGAAATCCTTCTAAGATAATCTTGCTGAAAACATGAAAAAGCTTTATTTGTTTATGTGTGTATGTGTGTATGTGTATATGTGTAATTATTGAAGTGTACCTGATCAGAGGCAGTTTGGAAGATCTTCTCTTCGAATCTCCATGCAATTTTGAGAAGCTCATTCATGCCTTCTTGACCACTGTGCGGCATGTGCTTCTGGAGAGTGTCCATTCTACAGATTGAAAGAATACACAAACATTCAGATTTCAAGTAATCTCTCTGCAGCTTACATTCTCTTGACGATCTTCTGCCGTGACTCCGTGCCCAGAGCCTGCCGCCAATTGCCCGTATCCATAGCCGGATCCAGTTCTTAACAAGAGCCCTAATCTGTAAAACTTAATCACGTTTTAATAGCAAAAAAAAGGGGATTTAGAATTTAATATCCTGAAAACATATTTTAATTAGATCATTTAAATTTAATTTACATTAACAGAAAAACTAAAATATTCCAGGAGATTTAGATACAATAATAAAGTAAATACCTTTTGGATTTTTTAACTTCAAAATTTTATTTAAAATTATAAATATAGGTTTATATAGAAAATCTGAAGATTCTCAAACTGTATCAGTTTAAAATATAATATGTTAAAATACATGAAAAACAAAATTAGGGCTCAAAACAAAAGATAAATAACGAATGTAGGTACTTTTAAATTTAAATTTAAATGCAATTCATATTGAAATAGAATTAAAATGTAATTATAAATATAAAAGTTAAATTTTATTTAATTTTAAAATTAATAATAAGAAATGCTTTTTTATTTACTATATGTAAGATTTTCAAATTATTTTTGAATTTATTGAGTATTAAATAATTTTATTTTAGAATTATGATAATTCTTTAAGTCATAATTCAAGTGTGCAATTGTGTGTATATGTGTGTTTTAATTATATAATTTTAATTAAATGTAATAATAACTAGAATATGAAATTATAAATTGAATTTTATTTAAATACTATATTTTAAAAATATTATCGATGTGTATATGATCACTCACCTACAGTAATACCTATGTGAGTGACCCATTATACATAATAATAGTTTATTCTTCAAACTTTTAAAGATATCTTTAAAATATTTATTAAAGAATATAAATTAAATATGAATTCAAATTTTAAATTTTATTTAAAAATTTTAATCTTGAAAATTTTAAAACAAATATCTATTATATGTTAAAAATATTCTCTAATTGATTAGATGACTAAATTTATTTGATATAATATAATAATATTATATTGTAAGAATATGCTATAATATGATACAAATTTTATATCAAACTTCATTTAAAACATTTTTATTGTAAAAAAAGTTAAAATATCTTTATGAACTATATACCTTAAATGTACATGTGTGTTATAAATATGTTATATATATATATAATATATATATATATATATATATATATATATATTATATATATATATATATTCTATATAAAAAGTAATAATCATGTTAAATATAAGATTATTAATAATTTAATTTTATGGTATGATATAGCATTAAATTACCAGAAATAAACATAATTGTTTATTGAATTAACTTCATATATGTCTTGTGTTATGTTAACACTCAAAAAATTAAGACTAGTTTGCACACCCTTTAATATCTTTACACCAATGCTTATACTTAATTATTATTATTGTAAGATCCACTATGCACATACTATTACTAGCATAGTGGATTTTGATAACCATCGGATTGGATTCAATCTGGACCACTTGCTTTTATATATAAGTTAGGGTTTTTTGAAATAATGGATATACACATTTTTATATTCCGAGCTCTCACATTGGTGGAAGCCAGGGGCACCTCTAATTGTCCCTACGGAGTGCTCGGATTTATGTCTTTATATCGATTTTTCTATTCTTCTTAGTCTAGCTTTTCCATTTCTAGATCTATTTCTTTCTTGTGGATTTTTTTTTCTTCATCCATGAATCCACAACAGGCAAATCCCTTGTCTGTGGAGCAATTACTCATGCAGTTGTTGGATGCCATGCGTGTGCAACTGAACAATCATTCTCAGTTGATGGCAGCATTCACAGCCAGGGTACTCCTCCTACTCATGTTGCAAACCCCCGTGTCCGGCCGGATTTCTTTCGCGGAAATCCTGGAGATGATGTGTACCATTGGTTTGACCACTTCACTGTGGTTGCCACATATCATTCGTGGGACGGTGCTCAGTGTTTGCGCGAGTTTCCTACTTGTCTTCAAGGGACGGCGTTGCAGTGGTACAATGGTCTGGACGTTGCAACTCGTGGAGATTGGAATATTCTTCCAGAGATCTTCAAACGTGCATTTGGGCATGCGGACGACTGTGATGATGCTTTTCAGCAGTTGCATCGTATTCGTCAGGAGCCATCTGAGTCGGTGATGCAGTTTGGTTTCGCTTTCGAAGCCTTTTGCTGCGTGCAGAACCTAACATGTCGGAACGCATCAAGTTAGGTATGTTGTGGCCAGCACTTCGTCAAGACCTTGTGGGGCTTGTGCATGCACTAGCTCCAGTGACTCTTGACGATGCTTTGAGGCTGGCACAACGATATGAGTCGTCACCTCTCCCACTTGCCTTCACGTGCTCTGTTCCACTCATGTTGGGGATGGACCTGCTCCGATGGAGGTTGAGGCTGTTGCCGCTCGTGTACCAGCACAAGGCCCGTGGACGTGCAGTTCGTTGTTGGGCATGTGATGAGGTTGGACACACGTATCGGCGCTGTCAACGGTTTCCCGATTGGCGTCCCCATTTCCAGGATGGAGGCCATGGCGTCAACAACGTCCGGTTGGTGCTGCTGCAGTGGAAGGTTGTGATGCGGTGGATCTTCCGGGAAACGACGAATCGCACGAGTAGAGGAGGGTCCTCGTGCGAATAAATTAGTGACCCCTCCATCTTTCTTTCGGGAGTATCATCAAGGGGTTCACTCGGCACCAAATCATCCGGTTTTCACTTTTCAAGCTCGTTTAATCACACCACGTCCTGTTTTCCTTTCAGTGTTTGGATACAGGTTCAAGTTTGTCCTCTGTTTCTCAATCTGTTGCTACACGTTGCAGCCTTCATTTGCGTCGTGCGGTAGAACCAGTCTTCATTCTGTACGGCAACGGACATACTCATGCTTGTTCGGGATGAAGTGGACATTGTTGTTCGTGTGGATGATGTGAGCTCGAGCTTCAATCTTTGCGGGTGGTGCCGAGTCAAGCTTTTCACCTTATTCTTGGTATGGATTGGTTAACTCGCAATCATGCCAAGTGTGACTTTGAAAAGTCTCCCCCTTGTTTGACTCTCCCTCGTCTTTCTTCCATTCCTCTTACTTCTATTCCACTTCGTCCATCTGCTTCCACCTCTGCTTCCATCACTTTTGTCTCACCCTATTTCCAACCATTTTCCCTTCATGCTCTTCCTTTCCTTCTTTGGATCCATCAGATGATCGTCGTGCTGTAGTTGTTGATCAACTCAAGAAGGAGTATGCTGATCTTTTCAACTTCGACTTGTCATCTGGGGCCAAGATTGCGACACGCCACCCTATTCCAACTGGAGAAGCTAGGCCAATCAAGGTACCTGTTCGGCGTCGTCACCAAAGGAGCTCAAGATCTTACGAGCGAATGTCAAAGAGATGTTGGAGAAGGGTGTTATCCGGAAGTCTCGAAGTCCTTGGGCGTGCGAACCTCACCTTGTGACGAAGCCTGATGGGAGCGTTCGATTCTGCATTGACTATCGCCCGTTAAATGAGGTAACCGTCTCAGATGTGTACCCACTTCCTCATACTGCAGACCTTTTGGATCGACTGGGGCGGAGCCGTTGGTTCACCAAGTTAGATCTCGCATCTGGATATTGGCAAGTTCCGATGGCTGACATGGACATTCCCAAGACTGCTTTTCGGACACCATTTGGCCTGTACGAGTTCTGGTGATGCCTTTCGGTTTGAGCAATGCTCCAGCAACTTTCCAGCGTATGATGGACGAGGTTCTTTGCGACATGCCGGAGGTGACTGCCGATTTCATCGATGATGTTTTGATCCATTCGGATGGAACGTGGGAGGAGCATGTCGGTGATGTACGTAAGGTTTTTCGGATGCTGGTTTGAAGTTGAAGCCATCTAAGTGTGTGTTTGGATCAAAGGACACCACTTATCTGGGTTATCGCATTTCACGTGAAGGTTTGCAAGTCGATCCTGACAAACTAGTTGCAGTTTTGAAGTTCCCTACGCCAAAGTGTGTGAATGATGTGCAACGCTTTCTTGGCAAGGTACAATATCTGGGTCGTTTTGTGGATCATCTTTCAGATCGTACTGCACCGTTGCGCGCGTTGTTGAAATCGTCAATGACTTCTTTTGTTTGGTCTAAGGATTGCAAGCAGGCATTTGCAGATCTCAAAGAGTTGTTGACGACTCCTCCAGTTTTGGCGTACCCGGATTACACCCGTCCTTTCATCTTGCGTGTAGATGCTTCTGACATCGGCCTCGGGGGTGTATTGATGCAGGAGAGTACGAGTGTTCCTGGCCAACGACATCCCATTGCGTACATCAGCCGTACATTGCAGCCAGCAGAGGTGAATTACTCCACAACTGAAAAGGAGTGTCTAGCAGCAGTTTGGGGTTTTGAGAAGCTCCATGCCTACTTGCATGGTTCGCGGACGTTGTTGGAAGGCGATCATGCAGCAGTCACTTCGTTGTTGAAGCGAAGAATTTGATTGGCGTACTGCTCGGTGGGCCTTGAAACTTCAAATTTACGACTTTGAAGTTGTTCATCCCAGGGAGTTCCATGGCTGATGCTGATGCTCTTTCTCGGGCTCCTCTTCCACCTTCTCTCTCTTCTGTTGCCCCAGAGGAACCAGTTGTTCCAGCTTCAGTGGACTTTTTGGATGAAGATTCCGTACCATCAGCAGTTGCTGTGCTTGACGTTCAGTGTCCGCAGAATGCAGAGTTAGATTTGCCGTCTTTGGATGAGGTTCGGGAAGCTCAAAAGGTTGAGCCGTGGATTCGAAGGCTTCGTGATGGGTTTGAGAATCCTGCATCACTTGCTGATGACTTGCCTTTCAGGCATTTACATTCACAGTATCGCCTTCAGGATGACCTTCTTTATTTTGTGGGGACTGATCCAGATGATCCTTTGCGGTTGGTGGTGCCTTCAATCTTCATTCCACGCTTCCTCCATGCTTACCATGACTCTCCTATTCTTGGCGGGCACATGGGACATCGTCGTGTGATGGAGAAGCTGCGCAGATCTTTCTATTGGCCGGAGTTGCGAGGAGATGTGATTCGGTATGTGCGTAGTTGTGTGTGGTGCCAAGCTCGCAATACTCCCCCATGTGCTTCGGAAGGACGGTTGGAGTCAATTGCAGTTTCTCGTCCGTTTGAATTGGTGGCATTTGATTTGATGGGACCTTTTCCGCGGTCAACTGCTGGTAACGAGTACGTTATTATTGCTTCTGATTACCTAACTCGTTGGGTAGAAGTTGGTGCTCTTGCTAGTGCGACTGCTTCTGCTGTTGGTCAGTTTCTCCTAATCGGGTCGTGTTTCAGCATTCTTGTCCGGAGCGAATTCTCTCGGATAATGGTCCTGCATTTATGGCTGAGGCATTTCATGTTTTGACATCTCGATTAGGGATACGCCACACTTTCACAAGTGCTTATCATCCTCAGACAGATGGTTTAGTGGAACGGCTCGTCAGAACCTTCAAGGGGATGATCGCAAAGTATGTGAACTTTCAACATTCGGATTGGGATGGTTATCTGCCGTCTCTCCGATATGCTTATGTCACTGGAGTTCAAAGTTCCATTGGTACTTCCCCATATAAGCTCTTGTATGGTCATGACCCGGTGTTGCCAACGGAGTTGGGTTTGCCTTCTCGGTTACCACGAGCTGCTGATGCTAGGTCGTGGGATCGGTATCTGACGAGCATTCTTCCATTGGTTCGTGCGGAGTCAGCAGAACACTTGGGCCGCGTACAAGTAGGACAACAACAACGCTACAACTCGCATCATCGTCCTCCTGCGGAGTACAAGGTTGATGAACTGGTGTTGGTTCGTTTTCCCAAGCTTACGGTACGTGGTTTAGCTAAGAGTCTCCTTCCTCAATGGAAAGGACCGTATCGAGTGCTACGGCAAGTAGGCCACAGGTTTATGAGGTTCGACACGACATTAACCCGATCCTCCGAAGATTGTACATGTGTAACGGTTGAAGCATTTTGTGCAACGGAACAAGTTGTGCCGCCTACAGATCCACCAGTGCCTCCTCCTAATGTTCTCCAATCCAGGCCCATCTACAAGAGAACCCTAACCAACTTACATCCTTCCGAGGGAGGGGATGATATAAGATCCACGTGTACGACTGCATGTGCACATACTATTATTAGTGTAATGGATTTTGATAGCCGTCAAATTGGATTCAATCTGAACTACTCGTTCTTGTATATAAGTTACGATTTCTGAATTAATGGATATACACATTTCTATATTCTAAGCTCTCACACTACATGTTATGATTGTTACCTTTGCAGCCAAATAGCCTTTATTGTTAGGTTATCATGCATAAAAAATCATATGACTTTCAATTAGTAATATTTATAAATATATTTCACAAACTTTATATATAGGATATAAGTATGAAATGTTAGTTAATAATATAATACAAATTTATATATTTAATATAAACACATTGTAACTAAAATGGGCATGTATATAATTCTATTTCTTAATAATTACCAATTTTAGTTATTTAATTAGTATTATTCCATGTTGCATATCATTTTATAAAGTAAAAATTAAACATACCATATAAATTGTTTATTAACACAACTTTGGACCTGTAGTGCATAATCTATTAATAATATAAATATATATATATATATATATATATATATATATATAGATATATATTATATAGACATATATATAGAGAGAGAGTACATACACATCCTTGTCATATATGTATACTAGTATATGAACAAAATACATGTGTTTAATTTAAATTTTAAAAAAAAGTTTAATTTTAAGTACATGTGTGAATGTATTGTATTTATGTTAAATATATATAAGTATTAATGTGAATTGAACACCCATAATATAAAAATGTATGTGAAGGAAAAGGTTAGTGAAAATGTGAAAATACCTAAGTGATGCACTTTAAGGATTTTTTAAAGGCAAGTGTGGAACAAATTTACATAAATTTTCTTATGTTTTTAATTTAAGTTATGTTAAATGTGGGTGTGAACCAACCCATAACACTTTAAAAAATTGTATTAAAGTTATCCCCTCCAAAATATAAAGAAAAAGTTTTGTTAAATTGAATTAAATGCACTCTTAAATGTAGTATAATATAATCTTGTGTGAAGCTATTTAGATTATATTAAATTTCAATATATGCTCTCAAAATTGGTGTAACAATTGGTGTCAAGAGGTCCATAGATAAATAAATTTTTTAGTTATAAAAAAATGACAATATCTTAATAATATTTATACTTAATAAAAGGTCGTTAAAAGAATAAAGAAAAAAAACTCTCTTACATTTGTATGTGATATATATATATATATATATATATATACATATGCATGCATTTTAAATGTTGTTAGAGTTTTGACCCGAAAGGTCAACAAGTAGTAACGGGTGATTGTTAAGTGATCAATTATTGTCACCTTGTGTGAACAATGTTATGTCTTATAAGTAATCCTATAATAGAAACATGTGCTCTCATATACACCATAACACTAGAAAATAAAACACTAAAGTTTATAAAATTAACTAAGTTATAATAACATATATAAGTTTTGACTCAAAAAAGTTGATAAATGTATGTGAGTTTATACCTAAACTTATCTATGTTGTTTAAGTGAGTTTGCACGTTGGTTTTTAATAATGTTTATCACCAAGTTTAAAAATTCAAAGGATCATATGAAAATATTATATGTATGTATATATATATATATTATATATATATTATAACATATAAAGGATCATAAGTAATATTAAATTAAGATATTATACGACATATTCAAGCTTCATATGATATGATGAAGAACTTGTATATACTTGAAGATGACATCACTGTAAACACATATGCTTTTATGCTAAAACTCATATTGTAACATCCATGTGTATGGCTGCATGTGCACATATTATTATTATCATAGTGGATTTTAATAACTGTCAGATTGGTTTTAATCTGGACTACTTGCTCCTGTATATAAGTTATTAGGGTTTTTGGGCTAATAAAATATACATATTTCTATATTCGAGCTCTCACATTGGTGGAGATGAGGGGCACCTCTAATTGTCCCTATGGAGCGCTCAAATTTGTGTCTTTTTTATAAATCTTCTTTGTCTTCTTAAATTTAGTTTTTTCATTGTTTAGATTTGTTCCGTCCTTGTAGATTTTTTCTTTCTTCTTTTTAATTCATGGATGCACAACATGCCAATCCTTTGTATGTGGAGCAGTTACTCATGTAGTTGTTGAATGCCATGTGCATGCAACTAAATAATCACTCTCAATTGATGGTGGCGTTCACAGCCCACTCCTCCTACTTCTGTTATGAATCCTTGCGTTCAGCCAAATTTCTTTCATGGAAATCCTGGGATGATGTGTACCATTGGTTTGACCACTTCACCGTGATGTGTACCATTGGTTTGACCACTTCACCATAGTCACTGCTCGGTGTTTGCACGAGTTTCCTACTTGTCTTTAAGGGACAGTGTTGCAATGGTACAATGGTCTGGACATCGCAACTTGTGGGAATTGGAATATTCTTTCAGCAGTCTTCAAATGTGCATTTAGGCATGCTGACAACTGTAATGATGCTTTTCAGTAGTTGCATCATATTCGTCAAGAGCCATCTAAGTCAGTGATGCAGTTCGACATTCGCTTTCAGAGTCTTTGATACATGCAAAGCCTAACATGTCAAGTGCATCAAGTTAAGTATGTTGTGGCCAGCACTTTGTCAGACCTTGTGGGGCTTGTGCATGCACTAGCTCCAATGACTTTTGACGATGCTCTACTACTGGCACAACAATATGAGTTATTGCCTCTCCAACTTGCAACTTCATGTTCTTCTATCCACTTTATGTTGGGGATGGTCCTACTCTAATGAAGGTTGATGCTGTTGCTGCACGTATACCAGCACAAGGTTGGGGTAGTGGACGTGGATGTGCAATTGTTGGGCGTGTGATGAAGTTGGACACACGTATTGGCATTGTCGACGTTTTCCTAGTTGGTGTCCTCCATTTTCGGGGTGGAAACCTTGGCAACAACAACGTCCGGTTGGTGCTGCTATAGTGGAAGGTCTTGATGTGGTAAATCTTTTGGGAAATGACGAATAACACAAGTAAAGGAGTCACTCGGCACTAGTTCACATGGTCTTCACTTTTAAGCTCAATTTAATCACACTACATGTCATGTTTTCCTTTCAGTATTGGTGGATACATATTCAAATTTGTTTTTTATTTCTCAGTTTGTTGCTACATGTTATAGTCTTCATTTGCGTCGTGCGGTAGAACCAATCTTTATTCTGTACAGCAATGGACACACTCATGTTTGTTCGAGGGATGAAGTTGACCAAGACACATATAAATGTAACCCAAGTGTTTCCAAATGGTTTGGCCACAATAAATATTATAATTTAAACACATATATAAATGTAATATAAGTGTTTACCAAGTGGTTTGGTTGTGATAAGTATTGTTTAACAAATATGAATATTGATTCAAAACACACATATAAATGTAATATAAGTGCATGCAAGTGGTTTGGTGGTTTGGTGTTGTTTAACAGATAAGAATAATGATTCAAAACACACATATAAATGTAATATAAGTGCATGTAAGTGGTTTGGTGGTTTGGTGTTGTTTAAAAGATAAGAATAATGATTCAAAACACACATATAAATATGATATAATTTAATCAATATAGATCCTAATTCAAAACACGCATATAAATGTAATACAATTTACAAATATGAATCTTAATTCAAAATACATATATGTAATACAATCTAATAAATCCAAAACACACATGAAAATGTAATACAATTTAATAAATATGGATTTTAATTCAAAACACACATAAGTCATATTTTAATAAAATGACATAAATGGTTTGCTATTCAATACATTGTTTAATTCAAAAAAGATTATAACTTTGTAATTCTTTGTTTAAATCAATAGATTAAAAGTTAATTAATAAAGTAGATTAAAAAAAATATTCTATGCATATTCTCTAAATTTATTTATTTTTTTATTTTTAATCCATTTATAAAACAATCTTATTTGTGCCATTTTCCTTATTTTTTGCTATTTTATTAAATATGATTTACATATAAATGTAATATAATTTAACAAATATGGATCCTAATTTAAAAAACACATAAATGTAATATAAGTGCTTCTAAGTGATGTAAAAGTTTTCATGTTGTAAAAGTTAAGGTAATATGTGTAATTTAGAACTTGATTGACAATGACTATACAAGTTGTGTCAAAAAATAATCAAAGGTCAAAGTGTACACTCTTATGAGTAGCCCTCTCTACTCCAACCAAGCCAATGCTACTGATTCTTTAATGGTTGGACACATTTTCCTTTTATTCCTCTGTGAGTCTTTTAATGTGATTATCTAACGAGCCTTTCTTAACTTTGGGTTCAGAGTTATAATCCCACATTTTCTAATGTAATAACTTCTTATTAAGTGACATTGATTTTTTTTTTAAGCTAAATGTTTCAAAATGCACGTTGTAACTGAAATAGGCATGTTTATAGTCCCATTTCTTAATAATTAGCAATTTTAGTTATTTAATGAGCATTTCTAATATTAAAGAAATATTCTTTAGAATAATATAAGTTTAAAAAAAGAATATTCTTTACAATGTACGTTTAAAGATAGAATATTCTTTAGAACATTATATTTATGTAATTGACCCTTTAATAAATTATACCATTTGTGGACCAAAAATTGATAGCATTATAAAAATAGAAGGTATTAAATGATATAATATATTATATTTAAGATTGTATGGGCCTGATATAAAAGTTATTAAAGAGCATGAGAGGTACATTATATAAATATTTGTGTTATTATTAAAATTTAAATATAACATTAATTAAAATTTGTACTAGTAATAATATAATATATACAAAATCTGATATAGTCATATCTTTTTATAAATTTATATAATTAAAAAACAATTTGGTACTATTATTAAAAAGTTTATTATAATTATGAATATTAAATATATTATATTTTATAATTTTGTAATTGCTTTAAGCTTCAGAAAAATATATTCTCATACAGTTTTGTTAATTATGACTTTATCAACGCTTCTTGACATTCACCTATATCAAATGAATTTAACATTTATAAAACATGCTGAGTCTTTTTAATTGGGAGATCATGTTTTCTTTAGGTATCCATTATACCTTTCACTTTCCTTCTCATATCATCTTTTTTGTGGTTTGAACCATGTAACCTTTACCATATTGTTTTTTGTAATACCTTCAGGTGTGTCAATAATTTAACCCATTCAAACAAGCTGGTTACATAACACATCTGAAGTAATGAGGACGATCATTAATTTTTGAAGATCCTTGTAACAATCAAAGTATAGTTTAGATTTTTGGTTCCTTTGTCCAACAAAGCGTGGGGTTTCCCCTTCCACGTCACTACTAGCTTTTATGTCATCTGCACTCATTGATGTCATTTCAATCTCCTCTCACCACCTTGTTTTAGGCCAAAAAGGGTGTTGTGACAACATGCCTTTCTAACTCTCGAACAACAATCTCCCACATACTTATATAGTTCTAAGTAACCAGTTGGCTTATAAGAATTCTTTGGCATTAATTTTTAAACCCATGTCACATATTTTTTGATGCCATCAATAATAAGCTCTTGTTCCTTGAGTTGGGCACTCAATGGAATAGAGTTTGGTTGTCCTTTTGGAAGAAGTGGCTTTCCATCCTCTCCACTTTTGAAGAGTATTAAGTCCTCTTTTGGTAATCACTCTTATTCTGATGGCTGTAACTTGCACTACATAATAAGTATAACCATTTCTTACAGAGAAAAAGAATTGTAGTGGCACAAGGTGACTAGTTAAAAAATCACTCCTTTGATATACTCCTTGGTTGAAGTATGGCATCTCAGTCATAAGCAAAGCACAACTTTTTTGGAGATGCAATTTTCAAAAAGATCCATCATATGTGATAAGGTAAGTGCACTTGTCCTTTTTGTAGAGTTGGAGACCTTGTTGAAAAATGCATCAATATCTTCATGAGTGTGACCAACCATAAAGAAACTGAGTGTGATTGTCTCAAACACATCTTTGGCAACAAACATTAACAAGTATGCTAGTATGTATCTAAAACTAAAAGTAAGTATGAGATTGAGAAACCCTTAAATAAAATGATTTACCTATTTTTGTTCTCACCTGCACAATTATCTATTTGTAAAAGCAAATGACGAGGACGTTTATTTGATGTTGAGGACACATGTACACTATGTGAACTAGATCCCTCCATTGAACTAGAACTTTCAACAGGGCCATATGTTTTTTGTGTAAGCTATTGACAATGCTTCTCATATTCCCACATATTCATGAAAGCATTATGTAAAAGTTGAAGGTGTTGTTTATTCACTTTGAGATCACCCATAGGACTTGTTTGTGAGTGGATTTCAAGGTTTTTAAAACACATAGCCAACGACCCAATAGTGAAATTGTAGTCGCTAAACCAATGTGGAAGTGAAAAGTGTTATATGCTTCAAAACCATGTTCATATGTTAGCAAACATGTAAATGAAATTGGAAGTTTCATGACATTTCCAAGGCACTTTGGTGTTGCAACTAGCTTTGAAATACTAGTCTTTGAATGATCCATCTTGTTGTGCAATCATGTGGGCCTCCATCTTCTTTTCAATAGTAGTGATCTCCACCAAGGTTTTTGCACAAGCCTCTTCAATCTTTAATGATGTACAAATGTCACACTTGGAAAAGCTAAAGTGTTTTACAATCTCCATTCCTTAAAATGAGTATTCCATTGGTGAACCGTAAATCCTACCCTCTGCACATAGGTAAGATTGCCTTTGATAAACCCATATTAAAGGTCTACAGGAATAAGATAGAGAAGAAATCAAACATCAGAAGGATGGGAAAAGGGTAAGGATGACAAGGTGTATAGCATGCATCAATATTATGGATCCCGTCACAGTACTGGAAATAAGATTAGTATACCACATAACAAAAATACGAGTAAGAGATAGACGTATTGAGAGAAAGAAAACTTATATTATGTCCGCGCACGGCACATGGTACAAAATAACAGTATATTCGGGATCCCCTCCTAGTCCTAATCTGGTCTATTTATACCCGTACTCTAGTCCCGTACTAGCAGTTATCGCAACTACTTCTTAACCTTATCCATTCAGTTACTATAACTCTTTCTTATCCTTATCCGAACATGCCTTAATCCGCTGGTATCGTATTGCGGTGATACTCATATTGTGATATTACGTTAGTAATTCGTACTCCAATATATCCTTCCCACTCTCGATTTTCAATAATATATATTGTTTTTGATATTTTCCCATTATATTGCCCATGAAATAACAAGAAATCCTATCAATGTCTAACTATGATCCTAACATCCATATGTTGTTGAAGGTACTAGTGCAAATTGTTTGGAGCCTCATCAAAATAAAGCACTTGTTCACATGTTCACACAGCTTTAATTAAGTGTAGATTGAAGGCAAAACCTTCAGATTTTCCATGATCTCTACATTTGTGGTACGACATTTGTGAGGCATCCTATTTGCATTTGCTTCCACAAAAGCCTTGAGTATCTCTATGGCTACCATAATGTAAGAGCGGGTTTTGACCAGGCAAGTGTTCCATGTATTGAGGTGCACGCTCCATCTAACCACTCATCCCTTCAACAATGAAATGTGGTCTTTGGGATTCTGTATATAGTGTACCAAGCTTTGAAGTAAATGGCCATTGCCGCCGGGGGGCAGCTAAGGAGCAACGGGGTTTCCGACCTGTGTCCAAGGCCATTCCAATAAACACCCAGTTAGTGTAGCATATACAAACTCATGCCTTTGCTTTTGGTGAACATACGAAAGACATGTTTACATTGGGTAATTTCATTCCAGTTTGCCATCTGACAAACACTTCTTCTTGCAATAGTCAATCGTGGAAATGCTAGTAATGCTTGCCGAAGATGTGGGATCCATCTTTACCCTTTTGTTGGAACTCGTTAGGGTAGATCTACAGTCCATGAATCGTCTTTTTCTTATTATAGGACCAATGCAAGGAACCTCTTCAAACATGGGTTGTCCTTCCGGATTGTTATTATTGAAATTCAACCCTGTATATGTTGAATCATCTAGCTATTTTAATTCAGATGTTTGCCACCTCACGAGAAATCCAATATGCAATGTGCCATTAGGTGAAACTTCTATCACAACTACACCCACAAAGTAGATCGAGGTTGGGAGGGGCATCATCACAACTATAAATCCAAGGAAGCCATATCAGAAGAGAAACTAAGGGCCTCATAAAGAAAAAGAATCACCTCATCCATCATAGTAGGCAAGCCATCATCTTGTTAACTCGTACTAATATTTATTTATGACTCTGCATTCTTTTGTCAGCCTTGACTTCATCCACATTCTATAATACATGAGAACCCTCTTTAAATTCCATTTTAGGAACCTCAACATGCTTGCAAATGGTATTCACCTATACGTACACACAAGACACTTGACATGACACATTATCATCCTCAACTTCCACAGTTCCAGTGCTAACTATCTCATTATTCTGAAGAAGATATACTTTATCTTCAGTATTAAATATATTGTCGTATACACATTTATGATATCTGTTTATGCAATATGTAATAAAACTTAAATCGAGAGTACTTATAATATTATGCATGTGCAATAACATATAATTATGTATAGGGATAAATTCTTATGCTTAATTAATATAAGTGGGGGGGATTAATCGTGCCACTCCTTTTCTGCCTTCTAAAATGGTGGGCGGGATTAATTTTGTTCATAATTCTTTCCGACGAGGAAGAAGTGGTGGAATTAATCACCCACAACTCTTTCCAATGGGAAGAGGCTGGCGCGATTAATCCCATCCACAACTCTCTATATGGAGAAGAGGTGGTGGAATTAATCCCGCCCATAACTTTTTCTGAAATGGAAGAGGTGGCGGGATTAATCTCATCAATGCTTCTTCACCTTCTAAAATTGAGGGTGAGATTAATCCCGCCCACCATTTAGGAGGCATGAAAGCATTGGCATAATTAATCCCTCACCTTTTAAAATTGGGGGCAAGATTAATCCTGCTCACCATTTAGGAGACAGGGAAGCATTGGCGGGGTTAATTTACCTCTTAAAATGATGGGTGTGATTACATATTGGCTTGTTGTGATGTGCCATTTGGTGAAACTACTTCAGGGTTTAAGATCCATTAGGATTTATCCCATTCACATATTCTCTTTACTTAGAATTTTTAGTTAATTGAGATTTCAAAGAGTTTTCGATGGGGTGATAGAATTAATCCCGCAAATGCTTCCCTGCCTCCTAAACTGGTAGGTGGATAAATCCCGTAACTCTTTAAAACAAGGAAGAGGTGGCATGATTAATCTTGCCACCCCTTCCCCGCCTTCTAGAATGGTGGCAGGATTAATCATGCCCACAACTCTTTAAAATTAATTTCGCCAGCTCTTCATCGTTTTAAAGAGTTATGGGCGGGATTAATCATGCCACTCTTTTCAAGAGGCAGAGAAGTATTAGCCAAATTAATCCTGTTACCCTTTCCTCGTTTCATAGAGTTGTGGGTGGGATTAATCTCGTTAACCATTCTAAGAGGTGGAAAAGGAATAGCCAAATTAATCCCTTCACCTGATCGAGAACTCTTTAAAATCTTAACTAACCAATAATTTTAAGTAAAGGGGATGTGTAAATATAATAAATTCCTAACGGATTATAGTGCAATCCTAATGGATTTTTAAATCCTAAATTCTAATTTTTAAGAAAGAATGTAAGAGAGTGAGTCTTTATAATAGTTCTAAATTTGTTTATAATACTTGTAAAAAACATAGAGGACACCGTGCTTTTCTATAATGATAGCACTTAATTTAGTGTTACTTCTGATGTGATCACTATCTAGGAAAGAAGAGATCTGAAGAGAGAAAACTATAAAAATGAAAAAACCCTTCCAAGAGAGAGAATTAGATTTGGATTTGAGTAGGAATTAAAAGCATTTTCAAATTTACATGTTAGACTGATAATACTTATTTTAGAATTTTAAATTTTTAATATGAAAATGAAATATAAAATGAGTTGATACAAATGACCGACTCTCTAACATATATAGTCTCTGATTCTAATGATTTTTATAAATTACATTTAATGTATTTAACATTAACAAGTTTCAAACTGTTTAATTATATGAAATTTTAATATTATTTTACATTCTTATTATTCTAATATATATTATTAAGTATATATTATAAAATATATAATTATACAATAGATAAAATGATATATATTATGTATTATTTAAAAACATATATAGTGTGTATATTAATATTATTTTCTTAATTATTCGAATAATTATTCTACATTTGTTTATATTAATGAGATTTTCTTATTATTCCAAGAATATTCCAATATTAACCTTATTATCAATATTAAATTAATATATATTATTAAAACTATATATAAATGCAAGTTGTAACTAAAATGGGCATGGCTATAGTCCCATTTCCTAATAATTAGCAATTTTAGCTATTTAATTAGCATTTTCTAATATTAAAGGAATATTCTTTAGAATATATGTTCGAAAACAGAATATTCTTTAGAATATTCTATTTTGTATTCGATCTTTCAATAAATTATAGCATTCATTGAACAAAAATTAATAACATTATAAAGTAGAAAGTATTAAATTATATAATATATTGCCTAATATAACAATTAAGGAAGAGCATAAGAGGTACATTATATAAATATTGATGTTGTTATTAAAATATTAATATTTAAATATAATATTATTAATTAAAATTTGTAATAGTAATAATATATATATAATATACAAAATCCTATAATAATATAGTTAATCTTCCATATCGTCTTTAAAATTTATATAGTTAAGTAAACAATTTAGTACTATTATTAAAGAGTTTATAATAATTATGAATATTAAATATATGATATTTTTAATTTTGTAATTGCTTTAAGCTTCAGAAAACATACATTCCCTTGCAGTTTTGTTAATTGTGACTTTATCAATGCTTCTTGACATCCACCCATATCGAATGGATTTAACATTTATAAAACATGCTGATTGGGAGACCATGTTTTCTCTAGGCATCCATTATATCTTTCGCTCTCCTTCTCGTGTCGCCTTTTTTGTGGTTTGAACTATGCAACCTTAACAATACTATTTTTGTGATTACTTCAGGTGTGTTGATAATTTGACCTATCCAAATAGGCTGATTATATGACGCATCTGGAGTAATGAGAACCATCATTAATTTTTGAAGATCCTGGCAGCAATCAAAGTATGCTTTAGGTTTTTGGTTCCTTTGTCCAACAAAGTGTGGGGTTTGCACTTCCACATCACTACTGGCTTCTATGTCGTTTGTGCTCAGTGATGTCATTTCAATCTCCTTTCGCCACCTTGTTTTAGGCCAAAAAGGGTGTTGCAATTCTGTACTTGTGACAGTAGGCCCTTCCAACTCTCGAACAACAATCTTCCAATAGTCGACCACATGCTTATATAGTTCTGAGTAACCAGTTGCCTTATAAGAATTCTTTGGCATCGATTTTTGAACCCATGCCACATATTTTTTAATGTTATCAATAATAACCTCTTGTTCCTTGAGCTGGGCACTCAATGGAATAGGGTCTGGTTGTCCTTCTGGGAGAAGTGGCTTTCCATCCTCTCCACTTTTGAAGAGTATTAAGTTCTCTTTTGGTAATCACTCTTATTCTGATGGCTGTAACTTGCACTGCATAATAAGTATACCATCTCGTATAGAGAAAAAGAATTGTAGCGGCACAAGGTGACCAACTAAAGAATCACTCCCCTCTTTTATATACTCCTTGAGAAATTTTTTCAAGTCTGGCACCTTAGTCACAAGCAAAACACAACTTTTTTGGAGATGCAGTTTTAAAAAAGATTCATCATATGCTGTAAGGTAAGTGCACTTGTCCTTTTTATAAAGTTGGAGACCTTGCTGAAGAACGCATCAATATCTTCATGAGTGTGACCAACCATAAGAAAACTGAGCGTGATTATTTCAAACACACCTTTGGCAACAAGCATTGACAAGTATGCTAGCACATATCTAGAAAATAAAAGTAAGTATGAGCTTGAGAAACCCTTAAGTAAAATGATTTACCTATTTTTGTTCTCGCCTGCACAATTATCCATCTGTAAAAGCAAATGATGAGGAAGCTTATTTGATGTTGAGAACACATGTACACTATTTGAGTAGATCCCTCATTGAACCTGAACTCTCAATAGGGCCATCTGTTTTTTGTGGAGGCTGCTGACAATGCCTCTCATATTCCCAAGTAGCCTCAAGTGCAGACGTGTTCATGAGAGCATTATGTAAAAGTTGAAGGTGTTGTTTCTTCACTTTGAGATCACTGGTAGGACATATCTGTGAGTGGGCTTCAAGGTTTTGAAACACATGGCCAACGACCCAATAGTGAAATTGGAGTCACTAGACCAATGTGGAAGTGAAAAGTGTCCATATGACTCACAACCGTGTCCATGTGTTAACACACCTGTCAATGAAATCGGAAGTTTCATGACATTTCCAAGGCACTTTGGTGTTGCAACGAGTTTTGGAATGCTGGTCTTTGAATGATCCATCTTGTCATGGATCAAGCACAGGTACTCTGATGTGCGTGACACAGAAAGCATGCGGTATGCATAATATTGAGACCAGCAAGTTTATTGTGCAATCATGTGGGCCTCCATCTTCTTTTGAATGGCAGTGATCTCCACCAAGGTTTTTGCACAAGCCTTTGCAGCCTTCAATGATGTAAAAGTGTCACACTTGGAAAAGCTAGAGTGTTTTACAATCTCCACATCCTTAAAATGAGTATTCCATATGTTGTTGAAGGTACCAGTGCAGATTGCTTGCAGCCCCATCAAACTGAGGCACTTGTTCACATGTTCACATAGCTTCACTTGCGTGTAAATTGAAGGCAAAACCTTGAGATTTTCCCTGACCCCTGCATTTGTGGTTCGGCATTTGTGAGGCATCTGTCTGCATTTGCTTCCACAAAAGCCTTGAGTATTTGTATGGCTGCCATAATGTGAGAGCAGGTTTTGACCAATCAATACACCCAGTTAGTGCAGCATATACAAACTCATGCCTTTGCTTTTGGGTGAGCGTACGAAAGACATGTTTACATTAGGTAATTTCATTCCAATCTGCCATCTGACAACACTTCTTCTTGCAACAGTCAATCGTAGAAATGCTCGTAACACTTTCGGAAGATGTAGGATCCATCTTGACCCTCTTGCTGAAACTTGCAGGGGAAGATCTACAACTCATGAATCACTTTTTTCTTACAATAGGACCAATGCAAAGAACCTCTTCAAATATGAGTTGTTCTTCCGGTTATTATTATTGAAATCCAACCCAGAATATGTTGAACCATCTTGCCGTCTTAATTCAAATGTTTGCCACCTCACGAGGGATCCAGGATGCAAAGTGCCATTAGGTGAAACCTCTGTCACAACTACACCCACGAAGTCGGACCCTAGTTTCTCTTCTGACACTGCTTCCATTGGATTTATAGCTGTGATGATGCCTCTCCCAACCTCAATCTCATGAAGAAAGAAAATCACCTCATCCATCACAGCAGGCAAGCCATCATTTAGAAAACTCGTGCTACTGTTTGTTTGTGACTCTGTATATTTTTTGTCAGCCTTGACTTCATCCAAATTCCATAATACAGGAGAACCCTCCTCAAATTCCATTCCCGAAACCTCAACATGCTTGAAAATGGTGTTCATCCATACGTAAACACAAGATCCTTAGGCAATATTGTGACATGATGCATTATCATCTCGAACTTCCACAGTTCCAGTGCCAACTATTCGTTGTTCCGAAAAAGACATATTTTATCTCCAGTATTATACATATTGTCCTGCACATAAATAATTGTGTTATTTATGATATCTGTGTATGCAATATTTCTAGAAATCATAACTGCGTTGCTTAATAATATATGTGCAATAATACATAATTATGTATAAAGATAATATCTCATGTTTTATTAATACAACTAATGGGTGGGATTAATCCTGCCCACAACTCCATCCGACGAGGAACGATGGGCGGGATTAATCCCGCCGCCGACTCTACCCCATCGGAGAGAGTCGACGGGATTAATCCCGTAGCCGATTCCCTCCGACGAGGAAGGGGGGCGGGATTAATCCTGCCGCAAATCCCTCCGACGAGGAAGAGGGGGCGAGATTAATCCCGCCCACAACACTGACGAAGGAGAATAGGCGGCAGGATTAATCCCGCCCACAACTCTCTCTGAAACTATGATTTCAAAGAGATTCGGAATGAATTCTGCCTATAAATATTTAAAACAGGAAAGTGGTGGCGAGATTAATCCCGCCACCCCTTCTCTGCCTCCTAAAATGGTTGGCGAGATTAATCCCATTCTAATAAATTTAAGTAACTCTTTATCAGTTGAAAGAGTTATCGACGAGATTAATCCCGCCGCTCTTTTTAAGAGGCGGAGAAGTATTGCCCATACTAATTCTGCCATAGCTATTAAAGAAATGGTGGTGGGATTAATCCCGCCACCTCTTCAAAGAGGCGAAAAAAATGGCCGGATTAATCTCGCCGCACCGGCTAATCGAGAATATTAAGTTAGAAGTATATTTAAATGGGATAAATCCCTAACAGCATATATTGTAATCTAATGCATTCTTAAATCCCTAAATTCTAAAATTTAAGAGAGAATGTAAGAGAGTGAATCTTTATAAATATATTTAAATTTATTTATAATACTTACTTGCAAACAGTACTGAAGGCGCCGTGCTTTCCTATAAACAATAGTGCACCCAATTTAATGTCGCTCTTGAGCTGATCACTAAGAAGAAAAAAGAAAATCTGAAGAGTGAAAAATAAAGAAATAAAGAAACCCTTGCCGGAGAAAAAACCAGATTTGAATTTGAGTGGGAAATTAAATGCATTTTTAAATTTACATGTCAGACTGATAATACTTATGTTAGAAATTCGAAATTTTTGAAATAACAGAAAAGAAAATTTAAGATGAGTTGAAACAAATAACTGACAGTCTGACATATATACTCTCCAATTCCAATGAGTATTTTAAAATTGCATTTAATGTCATTCAAGTGCTTCAAGCTGTTTAATATTACGAATTTTTTGTAATTATTCTACATTCTTAATATTCAAGTATATATTATTAAGTTTATATTATATATATATATATATACATTAATACAATAAATAAATTGATATATTATTATGTATCATTTAAAATATATTCATAGTTTGTTTATTATTATTATTTTCTTAATTACTCGAGTAATTATTATTAATGGGATATTCTTTATTATTTTCTTAATATTTAAAGAATATTCTAATATTAAACCTGATTATCATAATTAAATTAGTCTTATTCTTAAATATTTCAGTAATTATTCTACATTTGTATATATTAATGGGATTTTCTCAATTAATTTGTTATTATTTCAAGAATATTCCTATGTTAAACCTTATTATCAATATTAAATTAATATATATTATTAAAACTATATATAACTATATATTAGATAAAATGATGTATTATTATGTATAATTTAAAATATGTTCATAGTGTGTATATTAATATCATTTTCTTAAATACTTGAGTAATTAATCTTCTTTATATTAATGGGATATTCTTTATTATTTTCTTATTATTCCAAGAATATTCCAATATTAAACATGATTATCATAATTAATTTAGTTAGTTATTTCAGTACTTGATCTACATTTGTATATATTAATGGGATTTTCTCAATTAAATTCTTATTATTTCAAGAAAATTCCAGTGTTAAACTTTATTATCAATATTAAATTAATATATATTATTAAAACTATATATGGCTATATATTAGATAAAATCATATATTATTATGTAAATATGTTCATAGTGTGTTTATTAATATTATCTTCTTAATTATTCGATGTTTGTTTTGCACACATATATAAACACAATCATAAATTTATATATACATGTGCACACGCATTAGAAACACTTACAGAGACACATATGCACACACATGCACATTGCCTTAAACCAAACTTGAGAAATATATATTACTTCTTTAAAAAACATCATGTTCAACGCATGTATAATCTATATGTACTCAGTATGTGTATATGTAACACATTGAATTTAAACATGTATATATATGTATATCTTGTGTATACCACGTGTGTATGTATATATGTGTACTAATATATGCAATGTGTACAATTTCATTTGTTAACATCTATCTCTTCTCTCATACATACACAGTGTCACCATGCATCATCCTATCATGCATAATCCATAATATGTACTGATGTTACAATATTATGTAATATGTATAATGTATATCTGTGTATAACACTCACTCCTCTCATACATAAACACCATGCATGATCCATCTAAACCCTAAACCCTATGTAACACATTGAATTTACACAGCTAATATGTATGTATGTATGTGTGTATACATGTGTGTATGTATATGTGTGTATTAATATATCCAATGTGTATGAATTTAATTTGTTAAACTTTTCTCTTCTTTCATACATACACACATGCATGATCCATATTAATATGTACTGTCTCTCTTCTCTCAAACATACACACCATGCATGATCCATAATATATATTGTCACTCTTCTCTCATACATACACACCATGCATGATCATGTACTTGTCTCTCTAATATTAATATGTACTAATATGTATGTATGTCTATGTGTATAATATTATATGTGTATATATGTATCGTTGCACGTGAAACTTTAACACTCTCATGGACACACACATGTTAAACCCCTGCATGATTTTTATTCTTGGGGTGTATGTGATACACCCACGCACACACACACTGATAATATAATGAAAGAGTATTCGTTTAGGGCGAATCTATATTTATTCTTTTTAGGGTTTAAGTATATTCTTAAAGGAATATTCGATTAGGGTTATTATATATTCTATTCCTTTTAGGGTTTAGGTATATTCTAGGGTTTCAAGAAGTAAGGTGGCGGTGGATACGTGTCTTAAAAAGAAGAATCTCGAAAACTTTTGTGAGCAATATCCACTATATCAAACATTTCTTGACGCTTTTCTTTCTCGTGATTTTAAATTTTATAAAATGAAAGAGAGCAACCGGGCGCTTTATAATAGGAACGTCATTTTTTAGATGAGTCTTTATGCAGACCTGGTTTTATCACATCTTATGTATTAACAAGGATGGCAACTCTTAACTGCATTCGTGAGAGTGTTAGGTGGCGGCAACAACATTAAAATATTGACCAAAATGATTCGATTAATCTGGAGAGTGATGACTTAGATAAAATGAGGAGATTTCTCTGTATGGTTAAGGATAAAGTATTTATAAATAAATTAACATGTTAATAATGAAATGATTTCATTTGTAATTATGTTTGATAGTATTTTTTTAATTATTGTAAACTATTTTTGGAACGAAGAATAATATGAATATTCTAAGATATTTTAGAATATTACTTACTAAGTAAGGTTATTGAAGGATTAATTTGTTAATAATTCATATTAAGACTTAATTATATATTAATTAAATAATTAATTAATAATTAAAACTTAAGTATTAATTATAATTTCCCATTTTCACGTATCATGCCCATTTTAGTTACAACGTGCATAATTATAACATTACTTATTTTCAAATTTTACTTATAATACACCTTTAAAACATAATAATAATAAATTCCACAATAACCCTGTATTTTGCATTACTATTTTAAAACATTGTTTAATATGCTATCTAGTTTTAAATGGGATATTCATTTGAATTATATGAGATACTCATTTACCTCATTCATTTAATGTAAAATAATGAATCAGATTAATTTTTATTTAAATTAAATCTATTTATTAATTAAATAATGTTTAAAAAAATTATTAAGCTTATTTACTTCATGAAGATATTTATTTAATTTATTAATTTAATTTAAAGTATATATCCATTTAAATTTTACTTATCATATTAATAAGTTTGACCCAAGTGTAATCATAGAAGTTGTTAAAAGAATAGAGGTTCACTTGTGTAAACTTGAAGGTTATGCCATTTATTTTAAGAATAAATCTTTAAATTTTTTCTTAATTAAAAATAATTTTTATTCTTGAAATATTTAATACAAAATTAAAAAAGAAATATTTATAATTTAATATTAATTTAACTTATAATTATAACTATAATATTGATTATATTAATAATAACATTTAAAATAAAAATAATTTTAGAAATATATTTAGCTGCATTATATTAATAATATATATAGCATGAGCTCATTTTAGAAATATATTGCTAAGTGCTAATGTAGGCTTCACAATAGTTGAATGCTGAACTAATTTGAATATACCAGCATATATTATTTGCATTTCCTTCGAGAGTATAAATAAAAATAATCTTTATAGTTTAAGTAATAACATATTTAATAACAGATACTCTAATCTATTGAACAAGAAATAAATATCAATCGTATAATTAAAATACTGTATTAAAAAAATTTATAGGAAGGAATCTAGAATTCAAATTATATTATATATTTGTACTCATATCATCTGCATTTGTAGTAATATAATTAAACTCATAAATTTTTTGAACTCTTAAATAATTATAATAGTTTTAAAATCCACTAAATATACGTACATCAATCCGTATCTTCTCGTACTATACATTGTAAGGTACTGTGTAACACTCTGCACGCACGGTGACTTTTCATAATAGAACCATGAGACGGAGATAGTAATATTGTTGGTACAGTGGACTAATTATTTAACAAAAATGCACACATTCTCACAAAAATGACACTTTGTCACTGTAACGTACCCGTGTGCACGCACTCAAACACCAATCCACGTGTACCATACGTGCGTGGAAACCCTTATTGTCTAAAATAGGAATTCACAGCCATTAAACCCACTCCATATTTTAGGTTTGCCATCAAATCTCTTGGCCGACACAAAGCATATTCAGTAGCACATACTGTTTGTCTGTTAGCCACCCCGTATGTAGATGTCGTCTTAGAGGAATCACTCTCAAATATTTTGCTGGAGATGCCATCTTACAAGAATCAGAAGAAGCGCTCACCAGAGACTTACAGGAATCAGAAGTAGCTCTCTCAAATCTTGTTGTAACTGTAAGTATAAAGAAATTATATTATTTATGTGCTGTTTATGATCTAGTGCTATCTCACGTTCCATCTGTATTTAATTTTGCCGTATGTCATTTTATATATAAATTCCAATTCCCTTATTTTTTTCCCGGAAACCCTAATTTCTTAATTCTGAAAATTAATTTATACATCAAGGTTATCTTTCTTGTTGCACTAATGTGAGAGATGTATGTAATGCTTTAGAATGGAACATACTTACGGAGATGGAATGCACTCTGAAGAGTTTTCCGACAGACTTGCCGTCCTTGAAGACATAGTGTTTCAAACTACTATTAATGGGGTAATATCCAACACAATGTATAACCTTATACACAATATATGAACTATACATATGGTTTAATAAACACAATATATGAACTATACAGCCAACGTCAGGGTTTAAAGCTTTGTTTACTTTGACAGCAAGATTACGAGGATAAGCTCATTGCTGCATTCGATTGTGAAGTTGAGAATGAAAAGACTCGACTTCGATTAAAACTGCGCGAAGCTCAGTCTCAAGAGCAGCAAGAAACTCTCCAATTGGTACAACCTACATTGTGTGTGTGAGAGAGAGAACTAAATGAGCTTTTGCAGTTCCTTAACAAGTGGCAAGCACCAGCCTCAAGCGTCAACAGCAGCAGCAGGCTGGCTATAAACAAGCAACACCTGCTAATATACCTCCTGGTCATTGGAATGAGAGCCAGATTCAGCAACAGCTGGCTGATTATAAACAAGCAGCACCTGCTAACATGCCTCTTCAATGGAATGAGAGCCAATTTCAGCAACAGTATGCTTTCTGTAAACAAGGAGAGTCAGCTTATAAGTTTCTTCATTTTGATGAGAATGGAATAATTTGGAATAAGGTAAGAATGTGTGTGTGTAAACATATGAAAATATGATCTTACCTATGTTGTAAAATTTTACTTTTTGGCAGCTTGAGGACATGAAAATGAAGTACTCGGGTACCTTGGAAATGATATATCCAAGAATGATTGAGCGGTCAGAATATGTAAGTTTATGCTATTAATTGATTTTAAGTGACTTACTATTAATATAAATTTCTAGATGGCACAGCAGTCGCAAGACCTAAAGCTGAAGATTGCAACAGTAGACTGGCATATCTATCGCATACATTCTTCACTTGATATTCTAAAGATTACTAAAGACAGCATTCCAAATGCTCTTACTTTGGACGCTTTGGAGCAGCGTGAGAATCTCATCCTACGTATCCGTGACACACAGGAGGAGATAAACACTTCTTTGGACAGGCAAAATGTTAGTACACGTCTATTCTATGCATCTCTCCACAGGGACTACAGATAGTCCATGTTAGTATACACTGCCTTCTAATTTGTGAACACTGTTAGGCTCAAAAGTTCAAAGGATATGGAGGACCTGTTCCTTGCGAGTCTCCTCCAACAAGTGTACAATCAACCAGTTAAGTATCAATATACATGCAATCTCTGAATTCTCATGAGTCATGTATATCATTTATAAATGTTTCACGTGAGATCATTCTTAAATATATTTATAATTATATAATAAATCCCGTAATAGATGTTCGCTTTTGATCTCAGGAGCTTGCAATCAGAAGGGTGTTATACAGGCCAATAACGCAAGTCAACGGGACAGAATTCATAAGTAATCTTCCAATGGCTACTGCAGGTTACACTACACACACAGTGCACGTGCTGCATGCACGGACACAAACATGCACGTGCATGCTGAATCATTTTGTAAACGTGTTCATGATATCTCTAGAGATAAAGAATTATTAATTTAAGCTAATTCTCTAGATCACAAGGCTGGAAAAGGTCAACCAACTCAAGTTTCGGTCTGTCAAACTGCGAGATGGATCAAAAGGTGCCATTAATTTCTTTTATCTCTCTCTCACGGTATGTTTACTTTTATCTGTGCAGGGCTTTTACTCCACTGGCAATGATGTGAATAAAGAGAAAGGCATGTCTTCAAAGGCTACTGAAATGTCCAAGGTGGTGGAGGATTTACGAACAGGTAGTAAATCCATATATATAATCTGCGTGTGTTAAATATGCTGTTCTATATTTGTACTTGACTTTTGTTGTCCACATTGGCTTTACTTTATATGATAGAGATGTAAATATCTCGACGACGCGGGGAAGGAACCTATACCTTCAGAGTCTAATTTACGAAAAAAGAGACGGAAGACTGAGACTAAGGTACTTTGCACAATATAATATTATATATAGTACATAAGAATATAATCGAGAACAAGTAATTTTGTTTTATATCTACATGTGTATAAGAACATAGGTGTATGAGATATGTATATCCATATATATATTGAAACAACAGCAAACAACCTAGGAGAGAGAGAGAGAGAATGAGAGCGCTAATCAATTCTTTAACCGCAGTCACTTAAACAACAAGGAAACCAGCAAGCAGCCAACCTAAATCTTCAACAACAGCAGGCTGGTTATAAACAAGCAACAGACCAGTTTCAGCAACTCCATGCAGGCTATAAACAACTAGCACCTGCTAATATGCTCTTCCTGGATGGAATGAGAGTAATATGCCTACTCCTGGATGGAATGAGAGCCAGTTTCAGCAACAGCGGGCTGAAGCTAATATGCCTCCTCGTTGGAATGAAAGCCAGTTTCAGCAACAGCAGACTGGATATAAACAAGCAGGGCTAGCTAATAAGGTTTTTCCTATGGATGTGGATGAAAGGCGTTGGAGTAAGGTAAGAATGTATGTTAGGAATGGGGAGGGAGAGGGAGAGAGAGAGAGAGAGCTAAACCAGCTCTTTAACTGCAGTCACTTAAACAACAGGGAAATCAGCAAGCAGCCAATCTAAATATTCAACAGCAGCAGGCTGGTTATAAACGAGCAACAGATCAGTTTCAGCAACTCCATGCTGGCTATAAACAACTAGCACCTGCTAATTTGCCTCTTCCTGGATGGAATGAGAGTCAATTTCAGCAACAGGGGCGGGATATAAACAACTAGCACCTGCTAATATGCCTCCTTCTGGATGGAATGAGAGCCAGTTTCAGCAACAGCGGGCTGAAGCTAATATGCCTCCTCGTTGGAATGAAAGCCAGGTTCAGCAACAGCAGGGTGGATATAAACAAGCGGGGCTAGCTAATAAGGTTTCTCATGTGGATGTGAATGAAAGGCATCGGAGTAACAACAAGGAAACCAGCAAGCGGCCAACCTAAATCTTCAACAGCAGCAGGGTGGTTATAAACAAGCAACAACTTTGAATCTGCATAACGAGGACCAGTTTCAGCAACTGCATGCTGGCTATAAACAACTCGCACCTGCTGATATGCCTCCTCCTAGATGGAATGAAAGCCATTTCAGCAACAGCAGGCTGGATATAAACAAGCAGGCTAGCTAATAAGGTTTCTCATATGTATGAGGATGAAAGGGCGTTGGAGTAAGGTGAGAAGAATGTACGTTAGGAATGGAGATCAGAGAGGTGTATGGGCTCTAAGAATGTACATTCACATATTTCATTTAATCTTCAATGTATAGATATATATATATATAGAGAGAGAGAGAGAGAGAGCTGATTTTATGTATTTGACAGCTTGAAGGCATGAAAATGAAGTATTCGGAGATGATGTATCTTAGAATGCTTAAGCTGCGAGAAAAGGTAGGAGTCGTGGATTTTAACAGCGTATTAACAATGTATACACACAGGTGGCACACCCATTGCGAAGCCTAGTCCTGCAGATGCTGATAGGAGGCTGGTATAGGATGAAATACACTCTGCAATCGATATTCTAAAGACTACCAAAGACAACATTCCAAATGGTCTTACTTTGGACACTCTGGAGCAGCGGGAGAGTCTCATCTTATATGTATTAGACAGATTAACAAAGAAGAAATCCTGTGAACAGAAGAAAATCTATACTTCTTCGGGCAATGAGAATGTAAGTATATATTTAACATCTCACATGAAATTTTATACATGTACATAATCGTAAATAAGGTATTATTTATTGTACATTAATATATAAATAGGCATCAGATTTGATTGCTTGTTTTAACAATCTCTCTCTCTCTCACATAGCACTCTCTCTCTTTCACACACACACGCGCATATATGAATGTCACGTTTCTGCAGAAAGGTCCATACATGTAGATGTAAATCTATTCAATCAAATAAAAATATATGTATAGCTTTACGTATTATTATTATACTGATTGCTATGTTATACAGTAGATAAAATTATTATTTTATTTGAAATTAAAGTTGATTCTAACCTGATTCTAATCAAGGTCAAAGGTGGACTCTACTTTATAAACTTAAGAAGATGGCTTACTAATTTTGTGAACATTGTTAGGCTATAACTTTGGAAGGATATGCAGGACGTTTGTCTCCTCAAGGTCCACATGCTCTGTCCTCTGCATCAACCAGTTAAGTATTAGACTAACTACGCACATGAATTTATTAAAAGACATGATAGTAATTTAAATACATATTATTTATTATTTTATCTTAAAAAGAAGTTACTCAATTTATTATACTTTGGTAGTATACATAATAAATATTTACATGTTTACTTTTGATCTCAGGAGCCTTTAATCAGGACTGTGTCGCTAGTGCCGCAAACGGGGCGGTAGAGCTCACAGACAGTCTTCCAGTGGCTAGTGCAGGTTTTACACAAACGCGCGCGCATGCACATGCACACTGAATCATTATATAAACATGTGATATGCAAATAAGAATTAATAAGTTCCTCTCTGTCTAGATCGTGAGGCTAGGAAAGGACGACCAACTCAAGTTTTGGCTTGTCAAGGTGGTCAAGACGGCGGGAGACAGATCGAGAGGTATCATTAATAACCAGCTTATTTAAGTACTCATAAAAATCAAACATACACGCGCACACACACACACTTTTCTATGCTTAGTTGTGCATTTGTGTAGGGTGGCAGGCAATGATGTGAATAGATCAAGTCAAGGGAGAGGCATGTCTACTCTAATCTCCAAACATGGCCAAGATAGTGGAGGATCCATTGAGAGGTACTACATTCATATGCATAACATTCCTGAAAAAAAAACTTAATTTTTACATGTGCATCTCTCTCTCCCTCTCTCTCACGTTTTGTATATAGGGCTTCTGCTCCACTGGCAATGATGTTAATAAATCAAGTAAAGAGAAAGGCATCTCTGAAAGCGTCCAAGGTGGTAGGAAGAGGTAGCAAATTCATATTTGATACACCTTTGTGTGTGTGTGTGTGTATGTGTGTGCGTGTGATAGAGAGAGAGAGTCTGTATAATGGTTTTCAACTATAGACAGCGTACTTACTCTACTGTGAATAGCTCGAAGCAGGGAAGGAACTTACGTGTTCAGAGGCTGATTTACAAAAGAAGGAACAAAAGACTGAGACTAAGGTACTTATATATAAAGATTATATTATATAAAATAAATAAATTCTTGAATTTGCTTGTGATATAGGTCATCAGCGGTTTAGAACAAGAAATTCAGCACTTAAATGAAACATTATTTACCACCAGAGTGCAGATATGTGAAAACAGTGCCCACAAGGGAGGAGTTGAGGTGACTTTCACTTTTCTTGGGATCATTGGTGAATTTGAGGACAAGGTATGTAAAGTTTTCTGGTGTGGGTCCGTGCGCGCATGTGTATGTGTGTGAGAAAGAGATTATTTTTTAATTCTGTTTATGTGGATATTAACAGCCAGTCATCGCTCCTTTGACTATACTTGTTCCGCCGTCTTATCCAAACACAACACCAGCTGTTCTGTCTGACCAAGATCATATCCTGGCAAAGTAAGTTAAGAATACTCATATATATGTAAAGTGTACAAGCCTTATATTGTATTCAACGTGTATGTATACTTATGTGTATGTGTATAAAAGTTATAACTTTCCTATCATATATATACAGTGCGGAAATGTCTGTGAGGACTAGGAATCGTTTTCTAAATGCAATTAAGTGTTTGGAACAACCGGTATCAATCAAAACTATGGCTGTTTTTTGGGATGAGTCTGCTCTAGAAGTTACCAAGGAAATTTACGGAAAGATGCCTTCAGGTCTTTCTTTTTTGGAAGATGACTTTCAAGGTTTATTCTGAACTGGATTTTTATATTTATTATTTTTTCATATTAGAAATGTGAAACCCTAAAGTTCATATTAAGTGTTACATTTATATTCCTAATATATTAAAAATAAATAGTGCAAGATTCATGTTATAATTATGCATGTGCTGTTAATATGAATTATATTAAAATATTAAGGTATATTATTAATATGTATACAAGTTATATAGCGTAATCACTTCATCACCGTGGTAAACGAGTAGTATGAATATATACGAAGATACATGTGTGTAGTTGCTATAATCAATATGGAAGGATACTCATATTGAATAATAAATGTACATTTAGCTTGGTTTGTTAGTAAACATTCGAATTAATATTATACATATAAATCTTTATAAGTTAACATTTGAATTTGTTATAACTTATTTTAGTTTTGTGTTGTGTAAAAACACAAACTGGTACTTTATGTTCATGTGTATATGAATCTAAATGTTGGAGATGCATGGCAAGTGTGGTTAAAGAGATATTAATGGGAACACGATCTCACAAGTGAGAACAGGAAAGGAGGGGCTCCATTATGGATAATGTATAGATAGTGGTATAGATAATAGTAGGATATGATGTTGAACTTGAATAAAAGTGAAGCTTGTCAAAGTTTTTGATGATTGATTTGGTGATTGATGGCAAACTACAAATTAACAACAACAGCCCCACCTTTCTTTTTCATGTCAAGGTAATGGAGTTGAAGACGGTCAGGCACTTTAAAGAATGGTTGGGAATACACTGCCACAAACTGGGTTAGACCTCGATCTCAACATAAGAAGAGGTTAGTAAATATTTACATGTGACAAATGATAATATGTTTGTCCAATGGGTGAATTAATCGGAAGATCTGGGAAAGAATCTATTACACGCCAACACCAAAAAAAGAGAACATTGTAATGACGCCTTCTCTTATGGCAGTCTTTTAATAGCGGAGAACCGAGTTAAACCTTATAAAGGAGGATGCTACGAATCACGACAAACCCTATAGATGTTTTGTCGAATTCGGAGACTTTATGGGATAACATCACTACTTGCAAGAAACTGTTTCAATTGTTTGTGATGGATTGACAAGTGTTAAAAAATCCATCGACAAATAGGGCACCAGGTATTTATTATTGAATTCATTCTTGCACTCTTAACTAATACCTACGTTTTCAGGTATTTATTTCTTGATTCTTTCTCATGTCACTGATACTTTTGCCTTCGCCTTCGCCAAGAATAATAAACATCGTTAGACAGGATTTTATATGAACGATGCGGATCCCAAGTGCATTGATACGCCTGAACCTCCATCTGATACACCGATAGCTGAGAGGGACGTATTCGACAATGTACATTATCCAAACATCACAAGTCAGGCTGCACGAAGCATTGTCAACTTAATCACGGGTCCTCACAGTGATGCACGGGTTTTTGACTACTGCACTAGGGGATCCGTCTTGAAGGAGTGTTATCTTCGGGATACATGTGTGTTTGCCGTTGAAAAGGATAAGACCATGGTTGAGGACCTGAACAAGTGGATAGAGAGGTTCTCAACTGACTACCCCAACAAACCCATACAAGAGTATTTAGTAAAGTTCCCTCCCGAGAAGTGCAATAACTCTGAAGAGGAATCTGGTTCAATGTCGGAGTCTGAGGACGATCTTTAATCAGATATTAGACCAAAAGTTATCTCGAGGAGTACCGAACATTCACATACTCCATTACCCATGGAAACATCAACAGAAGATACGGAAGATCATAAACGATCTACCAAGCGGTTAAAACCTTCTTCGCCCCACTTAGAAGGTAATAGCAAAGAAGAATTGTTAATGAGTTCTTAAAGTGTCGAATAGTTGTAAATGAGTGTAACATAAAACATTTTTGTATATTTCGTTTATATTTGTACAGAAAATAAATTCTCAAGGATTAATGAAGCTTTTAATTCAAACATGGGTCACACATTAACAAGGTAAATAATATACCTTGATAATTATAAGGCCAACTAACTATCATTTTGTAAATGTAATGAAACAGTTGAGAATGACAGAGTTCATATAGGAAATGGATAATAATGCAGCTCAAAACATCCTTACCATGGGGACCATTTCAATTTTTTCATTACCATTTCTATTGTTTTCAATTCCTAAATCACTTTCTTTAGCGCCTGCAATATCTAAATCTTGTAAGAATGATGTACAAGTAAATGATAAAGAGATAGGCAATAATATAGTGTCAAC
The DNA here is from genome assembly GCA_003024785.1 of Selaginella tamariscina. Taxonomy (NCBI): domain Eukaryota; kingdom Viridiplantae; phylum Streptophyta; class Lycopodiopsida; order Selaginellales; family Selaginellaceae; genus Selaginella; species Selaginella tamariscina. The sequence continues at coordinate 122,278 of PUQB01000662.1, forward strand.
TGATAAATGTGAAAGGGACCAAACAAGTGAGTTGCAAAACATTCAAGAGGCAACACTACCCCCTATTACCCATGGCTATATTGTGTTGTTGGATGTCAATGGTGTTTTGCTTCATAGATAAAGGCCCGAGGATAGAAAAAAAGAAATCAAAGAAGGAGATTTCATTCCTTGTTATAATAAATTTTGATATAATATCATTTTTCGTCTGGGGTTGGACCGTCTCTTTCAAAAGCTTAAGGAGATGGGTGCACTTGTGGGGATTTGGTCATGCATATAGATTCACAACTTGACACCGCTGCTGAATTTGCTTAAGAAACATTGTAGTGTTGGTGATTCGTAAAAATTAGATTTTTGACTAGCGAATATGTTATAAACCTCTCGAATTTCACAATATAAGAAAGGAAAGCAAGTTATACTTCTTCAAGAATGAAAGATTAATTGCGCTTCAAGGGAGATTAGTCAGTTAAGAATAATGAAGAACGCACGTATCTTAGTGGTAAACGACTCTCCTCAGAAGACTATGCTCAATTAAAACATTGCTTGTATCCATCCAATCACTTTCGACTCATATTCTGATACCAATACCATGGATGAGCTAGTAAACTACTTAGATACGTGCCTTAAAGAAGAATCTCGAAAACTTTTGTGAGCAATATCCACCATATCAAATATTTTTTAACGTTTTCTTTCTCGTGATTTTGAATTTTATAAAATGAAGGAGAGCAACCGGGCGTTTATAATATTATTCTTAAGGAACGTCATTTTTTAGATGAGTCTTTATGCAGACCTGGTTATATCATATCTTATGTATTAACAAAGATGGCAACTCCTAACTGCATTCGTGAAAGTGTTATGTGGTGGCAACAAATCAAGATATTGACCAAAAATGATTCGATTAATCCGGAGAGTGATGACTTAGATAAAATGAGGAGATTTCTCTGTATGGTTAAGGATAAAGTATTTATAAATAAATTAACATGTTGATAAGGAAATGATTTCATTTGTAATTATGTTTGATAGTATTTTTTAATTATTGTAAACTATTTTTGAACGAAGAATAATATGAATATTCTAAGATATTTTAGGAATATTACTTACTAAGTAAGGTTATTGAAGGATTAATTTGTTAATTAATTCATATTTAAGACTTAATTATATATTAATTAAATAATTAATTAATAATTAAAACTTAAGTATTAATTAGTAATTTCCCATTTTCACGTATCATGCCCATTTTAGTTACAACGTGCATAATTATAACATTACTTATTTTCAAATTTTACTTATAATACACCTTTAAAAACATAATAATAATAATAAATTCCACAATAACCCTGTATTTTGCATTACTATTTTAAAACATTGTTTAATATGCTATCTAGTTTTAAATGGGATATTCATTTGAATTATATGAGATACTCATTTACCTCATTCATTTAATGTAAAATAATGAATCAGATAATTTTTATTTAAATTAAATCTATTTATTAATTAAATAATGTTTAAAATAAATTATTTACTTCATGAGATATTTATTTAATTTATTAATTTAATTTAAAGTATATATCCATTTAATATTTTACTTATCATATTAATAAGTTTGACCCAAGTGTAATCATAGAAGTTGTTAAAAGAATAGAGATTCAATTGTGTAAACTTGAAGGTTATGCCATTTATTTTAAGAATAAATCTTTAAATTTTTTCATGATTAAAAATATTTTTATTATTGAAACATTTAATATAAAATTAAAAAAGAAATATTTATAATTTAATATTAATTTAACTTACAATTATAACTATAATATTGATATTATAAATAATATATTAATAAGTAATTTTAGAAATATATTATACATTATATTATAAATATTATGCATGAGCTCATTTTTAGAAATATATTGCTAAGTGCTAATGTAGGCTTCACAATAGTTGAATGCTGAACTAATTTGAATATACCAGCATATATTATTTGCATTTCCTTCGAGAGTATAAATAAAAATAATCTTTATAGTTTAAGTAATAACATATTTAATAACAGATACTCTAATCTATTGAACAAGAAATAAATATCAATCGTATAATTAAAATACTGTATTAAAAAAATTTATAGGAAGGAATCTAGAATTCAAATTATATTATATATTTGTACATATCATCTGCATTGTAGTAATATAATTAAACTCATAAATTTTTTGAACTCTTAATAATTATACAGTTTTAAAATCCACTAAATATACGTACATCAATCCGTATCTTCTCGTACTATACATTGTAAGGTACTGTGTAACAACTCTGCACGCACGGTGACTTTTCATAATATTGAACCATGAGACGGAGATAGTAATATTGTTGGTACAGTGGACTAATTATTTAACAAAAATGCACACATTCTCACAAAATGACACTTTGTCACTGTAACGTACCCGTGTGCACGCACTCAAACACCAATCCACGTGTACCATACGTGCGTGGAAACCCTAAAAATAGGAATTCACAGCCATTAAACCCACTCCATATTTTAGGTTTGCCATCAAATCTCTTGGCCGACACAAAGCATATTCAGTAGCACATACTGTTTGTCTGTTAGCCACCCCGTATGTAGATGTCGTCTTAGAGGAATCACTCTCAAATATTTTGCTGGAGATGCCATCTTACAAGAATCAGAAGAAGCGCTCACCAGAGACTTACAGGAATCAGAAGTAGCTCTCTCAAATCTTGTTGTAACTGTAAGTATAAAGAAATTATATTATTTATGTGCTGTTTATGATCTAGTGCTATCTCACGTTCCATCTGTATTTAATTTTGGTGTATGTCTCATTATATGTAAATTCCAATTCCCTTATTTTTTTCCCGAAACCCTAATTTCTTAATTCTGAAAATAATTGATGCATTCAAATTATCTTTCTTGTTGCACTAATGTGAGAGATGTATGTAATGCTTTAGAATGGAACATAGTTACGGAGATGGAATGCACTCTGAAGAGTTTTCCGACAGACTTGCCGTCCTTGAAGACATAGTGTTTCAAATACTATTAATGGGGTAATATCCAACACAATGTATAACCTTATACACAATATATGAACTATACATATGGTTTAATAAACACAATATATGAACTATACAGCCAACGTCAGGGTTTAAAGCTTTGTTTACTTTGACAGCAAGATTACGAGGATAAGCTCATTGCTGCATTCGATTGTGAAGTTGAGAATGAAAAGACTCGACTTCGATTAAAACTCGCGAAGCTCAGTCTCAAGAGCAGCAAGAAACTCTCCAATTGGTACAACCTACATTGTGTGTGAGAGAGAGAACTAATGAGCTTTTGCAGTTCCTTAACAAGTGCAAGCAACCAGCCTCAAGCGTCAACAGCAGCAGCAGGCTGGCTATAAACAAGCAACACCTGCTAATATACCTCCTGGTCATTGGAATGAGAGCCAGATTCAGCAACAGCTGGCTGATTATAAACAAGCAGCACCTGCTAACATGCCTCTTCAATGGAATGAGAGCCAATTTCAGCAACAGTATGCTTTCTGTAAACAAGGAGAGTCAGCTTATAAGTTTCTTCATTTTGATGAGAATGGAATAATTTGGAATAAGGTAAGAATGTGTGTGTGTAAACATATGAAAATATGATCTTACCTATGTTGTAAAATTTTACTTTTTGGCAGCTTGAGGACATGAAAATGAAGTACTCGGGTACCTTGGAAATGATATATCCAAGAATGATTGAGCTGTCAGAATATGTAAGTTTACGCTATTAATTGATTTTAAGTGACTTACAAATATTAATAAATTCTAGATGGCACACAGTCGCAAGACCTAAAGCTGAAGATTGCAACAGTAGACTGGCATATCTATCGCATACATTCTTCACTTGATATTCTAAAGATTACTAAAGACAGCATTCCAAATGCTCTTACTTTGGACGCTTTCGAGCAGCGTGAGAATCTCATCCTACGTATCCGTGACACACGGAGGAGATAAACACTTCTTTGGACAGGCAAAATGTTAGTACACGTCTATTCTATGCATCTCTCCACAGGGACTACAGATAGTCCATGTTAGTATACACTGCCTTCTAATTTGTGAACACTGTTAGGCTCAAAAGTTCAAAGGATATGGAGGACCTGTTCCTTGCGAGTCTCCTCCAACAAGTGTACAATCAACCAGTTAAGTATCAATATACATGCAATCTCTGAATTCTCATGAGTCATGTATATCATTTATAAATGTTTCACGTGAGATCATTCTTAAATATATTTATATTATATAATAAATCCCATAATAGATGTTCGCTTTTGATCTCAGGAGCTTGCAATCAGAAGGGTGTTATACAGGCCAATAACGCAATCAACGGGACAGAATTCATAAGTAATCTTCCAATGGCTACTGCAGGTTACTACACACACAGTGCACGTGCTGCATGCACGGACACAAACATGCACGTGCATGCTGAATCATTATATAACATGTGATATGCAATCTACGGGCGGTAGAGATCACACAGTCGTCCAGTGGCTAGCAGGTTTTACACAAAGCGCGCGCGCATGCACATGCACACTGAATCATTATATAAACATGTGATATGCAAAAAGAATTAATAAGTTCCTCTCGTGAGGCTATGAAAGGACGACCAACTGGCTTGTCAAGGTGGTCAAGACGGCGGGAGACAGATCCAGAGGTATCATTAATAACTAGCTCATTTAAGTACTCATCAAAATCAAACATACACGCACACACACACACACTTTTCTATGCTTAGTTGTGCATTTGTGTAGGGTGGCAGGCAATGATGTGAATAGATCAAGTCAAGGGAGAGGCATGTCTACTCTAATCTCCAAACATGGCCAAGATAGTTCCATTGAAAGGTACTACATTCATGCATAACATTCCTGCAAAAAAACTTAAGTTTTACATGTGCATCTCTCTCTCCCTCTCTCTCGTTTTGTATAGGAAGAGGTAGCAAATTCATATATGATACACCTTTGTGTGTGTATGTGTGTATGTGGTGCGTGTGAAAGAGAGAGAGAGTCTGTATAATGGTTTTCAACTATAGACAGCGTACTTATCTACTGTGAATAGCTCGAAGCAGGGGAAGGAACTTACGTGTTCAGAGCTGATTTACAAAAGAAGGAACAAAAGACTGAGACTAAGGTACTTATAATAAAGATTATATATTATATAAAAAAATAAATTCTTGAATTTGCTTGTGATATAGGTCATCAGCGGTTTAGAACAAGAAATTCAGCACTTAAATGAAACATTATTTACCACCAGAGTGCAGATATGTGAAAACAGTGCCCACAAGGGAGGAGTTGAGGTGACTTTCACTTTTCTTGGGATCATTGGTGAATTTGAGGACAAGGTATGTAAAGTTTTCTGGTGGGTGCGTGCGCGCGTGTGTATGTGTGTGAGAAAGAGATTATTTTAATTCTGTTTATGTGGATATTAATAGCCAGTCATCGCTCCTTTGACTATACTTGTTCCGCCGTCTTATTCAAAGACAACACCAGTTGGTCTGTCTGACCAAGATCATATCCTAGCAAAGTAAGTTAAGAATACTCATATATATATAAAGTGTACGAGCCTTATATTGTATTCAATGTGTATGTATACTTATGTGTATGTGTATATAAAAGTTATAACTTTTCATATATATACAGTGAGGAAATGTCTGTAAAGACTAGGAATTGTTTCTAAATGCAATTAAGTGTTTGGAACAACCGGTATCAATCAAAACTATGGCTGTTTTTGGGATGATCTGCTCTAGAAGTTACCAAAGAAATTTACGGAAGGATGTCTTCAGGTCTTTCTTTTTTGGAAGATGACTTTCAAGGTTTATTTTGAACTGGATTTTTATATTTATTATTTTTCATATTAGAAATGTGAAACCTTAAGTTCATATTAAGTGTTATTTATATTCTAATATATTAAAAATAAATAGTGCAAATTCATGTTATAATTATGCATCTGCTATATGAATTATATTAAAATATAAGGTATATTATTAATATGTATATAGCGTAATCACTTCATCACCGTGGTAAACGAGCAGTATGAATATATACAAAGATACGTGTGTAGTTACTATAATCAATATGGAGGATACTCATATTGAATAATAAATATACATTTAGCTTGGTTTGTTAGAAAAACATTCGAAATTATATACATATAAATCTTAAAGTTAACATTGAATTTGTTATAACTTATTTTAGTTTTGTGTTGTGTAAAAACACAAACTGGAACATATATTCTTTTATGTTCGTGTGTATATGAACCTAAATGTTCATGTTTTTGCTACATGTATAAATTTGTATATGTTTGTATTGGATCAATTATGTTTATAATTAACTTATGTGATATATTGTTTAGTGGTCTGTTGCAAAGTATTCGTCGTGTATAAAAGGCAGAATGGTTCATACAAGCATACCTTCGCAGTCGAACATAATGGAGGAACTCAGAATGGCAAACTAGACATAAAATCAACTGTGGAATTCATACTAAGATGCCACTGGCAAATGCTCCCAAAATCATATGGTATGCTCATAAAATAGATCACATCGTCAAAATGCCTAGTAGAGGGAAAACGCCTCCACGAGCACATACAAAAGCAGGCATAGACCATTCGTAGGAAACCTTCGTATAGACATGTATTATGCCAAGTCCGAATAATTGTAATTATATATGATAAATTATTATGATAATATTATGAATAATAATGCCGGGAGAACGTATTCTCATGGAACGTATTCATTGCAGAAAATGCCCGAATGGGCATCTACATGAAGCAAAGCAAGAATCTGACATGATGCCGGTTCTCAACACAGTTTCATGGAGCTCCTTTGTGGGAGCATACGCACAGTTTGAGCAAGTGAGGAGTCTACAGATTGTTGGGGAGATGCATATGGAAGGTGCAAAGCCAGACAGAATCACATACAGGAATGTGCTAGACGCGTGTGTTGATACACACTCAAGAAGCACGTGATGATCTGATTGAGGAAGAGCAACTTCAGTTTGATGTGAAGGTCAGGACTGCACTTCTGAACATGTATGGAAATGTGGGAGTTTGCAGGAATCAAAGAAACTGTTTGACATAATGCATGAGAAGAACTCGGTTTTGTGAATGCCCTCTCCACAACACGCCCAGAACGGGATATGAACATGGCTAGGTGGGTGTTCACGAGTATGCCAGAAAGGAAAGTTGTGTCATGGAGCGGTATGATTCAGGATATGTCCAAAATCGTCATCACAAAGAAAGCCCTTGAGCTTTTACCACTTATGGACCAAGAAGGTGTACAACCGAATGAAATATTATATTGCAGTAATTGATGCTTGTGCAGTCTATTATTAGCTATATTGTGAAAGAAAAACACATGCAAGTTGTAATTAAAATGGGCATGGCCATTTCTAATAATTAATAATTTTAGTTATTTAATTAGTATTTCTAATATTAAAAAATATTCTTTAAAATATATGTTTGAAAACAGAATAATTTTTTAAAACTTAATAAATTATAACATTCATTAAACAAAAATTAATGACATTATAAAAGTAAAATATTAAATTATATAATATATTGCCTAATATAACAATTAAGGAAGAGCATAAGAGGTACATTATATAAATATTGATGTTGTTATTAAAATATTAATATTTAAATATAATATTATTAATTAAAAATTTGTAGTAGTAATAATATATATAATATAAATCCTATAATAATATAGTCAATCTTCCATATCTTTTTTAAATTTATATAGTTAAGAAACAATTTGGTACTATTATTAAAGAGTTTATAATAATTATGAATATTAAATATATGATATTTTATAATTTTGTAATTGCTTTAAGCTTCAGAAAACATACATTCCCTTGCAGTTTTGTTAATCGTGACTTTATCAACGCTTCTTGACATCCACCCATATCGAATGGATTTAACATTTATAAAACATGCTGGGTCTTTTTGATTGGGAGACCATGTTTTCTCTAGGCATCCATTATATCTTTCGCTCTCCTTCTCGTGTCGCCTTTTTTTGGTTTGAACCATGCAACCTTAACAATACTATTTTTTGTGATTACTTCAGGTGTGTCGATAATTTGACCCATCCAAATAGGCTGATTATATGACGCATCTGGAGTAATGAGAACCATCATTAGTTTTTGAAGATCCTGGCAGCAATCAAAGTATGCTTTAGGTTTTTGGTTCCTTTGTCCAACAAAGTGTGGGGTTTGCACTTCCACATCACTACTGGCTTCTATCGTCTGTGCTCAGTGATGTCATTTCAATCTCCTCTGCCACCTTGTTTTAGGCCAAAAGGGTGTTGCAATTCTGTACTTGTGACAGTAGGCCCTTCCAACTCTCGAACAACAGTCTCCCAATAGTGACCACATGCTTATATAGTTCTGAGTAACCAGTTGCCTTATCAGAATTCTTTGGCATCGATTTTTGAACCCATGCCACATATTTTTTGATGCCATCAATAATAACCTCTTGTTCCTTGAGCTGGGCACTCAATGGAATAGGGTCTGGTTGTCCTTCTGGGAGAAGTGGCTTTCCATTCTCTCCACTTTTGAAGAGCATTAACCCCTCTTTCGGTAACCACTCCTGCTCTGATGGCCGTAACTTGTACTGCATAATAGGTATACCATCTCGTATGGAGAAAAAGAATTGTAGCGGCACAAGGTGACCAACTAAAGAATCACTCCCTCTTTTATATACTCCTTGAGAAATTTTTTGAAGTCTGGCACCTCAGTCACAAGCAAAGCACAACTTTTTTTGGAGATGCATTTTCAAAAAGATTCATCATATGCGGTAAGGTAAGTGCACTTGTCCTTTTTGTAGAGTTGGAGACCTTGCTGAAGAACGCATCAATATCTTCATGAGTGTGACCAACCATAAGAAACTGAGCGTGATTGTTCAAACACACCTTTGGCAACAAGCATTGACAAGTATGCTAGCACATATCTAGAAAATAAAAGTAAGTATGAGCTTGAGAAACCCTTAAGTAAAATGATTTACCTATTTTTGTTCTCGCCTGCACAATTATCCATCTGTAAAAGCAAATGACGAGGAAGCTTATTTGATGTTGAGGACACATGTACACTATTTGAGCTAGATCCCTCCACTGAACCTGAACTCTCAACAGGGCCATCTTTTTTGTGCAAGTTGCTGACAATGCCTCTCATATTCCCAAGTAGCCTCAAGTGCAGACGTGTTCATGAGAGCATTATGTAAAGGTTGAAGGTGTTGTTTCTTCACTTTGAGATCACTGATAGACGTGTCTGTGAGTGGGCTTTAAGGTTTCTTGAAACACATGGCCAACGACCCAATAGTGAAATTGGAGTCTAGATCAATGTGGAAGTGGAAAAGTGTCATATGACTCACAACCGTGTCTATGTGTTAGCACACTTGTTAATAAAATCAGAAGTTTCATGACATTTCCAAGGCACTTTGGTGTTGCAACGAGCTTTGGAATGCTGGTCTTTGAATGATCCATCTTGTCATGGATCAAGCACAGGTACTCTGATGGGCGTGACACAGAAAGTATGCGGTGTGCATAGTATTAGACCGGCAAGTTTGTTGTGCAATCATGTGGGCCTCTATCTTCTTTTGAATGGCAGTGATCTCCACCAAGGTTTTTGCACAAGCCTTGCAGCCTTCAATGATGTACAAGTGTCACACTTGGAAAAGCTAGAGTGTTTTGCAATCTCCACATCCTTAAATGAGTATTCCATATGTTGTTGAAGGTACAAGTGCATATTGCTTGCAGCCCATCAAGCTGAGCACTTGTTCACATGTTCACACAACTTCAATTGAGTGTAGATTGAAGGCAAAACCTTGAGATTTTCCCTGACCCCTGCATTTGTGGTTCGGCATTTGTGAGGCATCCTGTCTGCA
>PUQB01000663.1:0-122500 GCA_003024785.1 Selaginella tamariscina
CGACACTGATACATGATTGGAAGAACCTTGTACAGGAATCCGTGAACTTACAAGAGTGGAGAGAACATGTGGATGTGTTGACGGACTGATAGGAGGTGAATCCTGTCGAGGAGGAGTCTTCAACACTAATATAGGAACAGGCACGGTCAATCTTGTAGCTTGTGCTGTCTCAGACACTAAGGATGCATCCTGCATGCAGGAAGGTACAAGATTGATCCTGGCTACTTGAGAGGAAAACGTGAGCGTCCTAGACCTCCAGTCGATCTGAGGATTTGCAATCATGAATCATGGCATGCCCAAAATGATGGGAGTCAACTGAGTCTTGATTAAGTTAAAGGAAATCGAACATTTGAATGTGCCATGACTGCAAGAGAGAGGTGTGGTAGCATGGGTAACTGCGCCAAAAGCAATCAGACGACCATTTGCAACCTCTACAAGAACTGCACACTTCAACTTCACCACCGGAATGCCATGCTGAGTTGCAAAAGTGTCATCCATGAAGCATGCATTTGCATTAATGTCTAACAGGGCAAACTCCTTGAGCTCTCAATCATTGAGGCAAATGTGTACAGAAAACTTAAGTGATGAAATGGTATGAGCAACACCAATGAAGCCTGCCTGCGCCTACGTCTAGCTTTGTGGCTCCTAGATGGAGTGGACACTAAACTTCAGCTTTAACTTCACGCGTCTTGAACTTCCTGGCTTTAGCAGGACATTCTGCTACCTTGTATCCTACTTCACCACAATACAAGCATAAGTTCTCACCGCGACAATGTTGCTTCTCAACAGCTGAAAGTGGGTCACGCTTGTATTTCTCAACCTCCATAAGGACTACTCCAGAAGGTGTCGCAGGAACATGTGCTACAGCTGCAGGATTGACTTGTAGAAATTGTTGATGGGATTTTTCCTGACGACGCTCGAACAAATGGTTGTCGCAGCAAATGGCTTGTTGCATGATCTTTGTTAATGTTTGGGCATCTGGTAACATAAGGAGAAGGTCCTTCACGTCATCCCTCAACCCAAAACAGAAGTGTTTAATCAATGCAGTCTCGTCCTATGGAATGTTCGTGCAAAGTTGCTGAAATTTGAATGCATAAACGGAAGCTGGTCGGGATCCTTATGTGAACTTCCGTAAATTTGTACATGCAGAACGGTACTTATTGAGATCTCCAAAGCAAGCTTCAAAGGCAGCCACAAATCCTTCAAAGGCAGCCACAAATCCTTCAAAAGCAGCCATGAATCCTTCAAAGTCTTCCATTAATGGGTCATCACGCTCCAGCAAAGGGGCAACCCAAGCCTGTGGAGATACAACTAGTACGGATGCCAAAAGGCCAACCTTTTGTGCATTAGTCGAGTATTAGTGTGGTTGTATGTGGATCAAAAGCCGGAGCTGATTCAGGAAACCTTGAAAATTGGCACAATTGTCACTGCATGCTAATTTTCGGCTCTAAAGAAGAGTTCAATGGAGAGGAAACCACGGATGCTTGAAAGAGAGCCTGCGCAACAGCCTTGGAGGATGCATCAGCAACTACATGCGCCGCGTTGGTGGAACCTTGCAGATCTGTGGCCATTTGTCGCAAAGTGGCCAGCTCATGAAGCAACATTTGGTGCTCGCATTGAAATTGTTCAAAGTCTGCCATGATCCGTAAAGGAAAAGAAAAGGAGAAAAACAAGAGAGAAGAACCAAGAAAAAAAGTAACTGGAAATCAGAGAGTTATAAAAACAGTTACTATCAAACTATCAAGCCACGATCTAGGAACAAATAAGAAAGCAGGATTTCGAGAATAAGAAAGCTTGACTCAGGAGCAAGACATGAACTAGGAACTTAGGAGAAATAAGGAGCAAGACAAGAACTAGAGTAGGATAGGAACTAGAAACAAGACAAGAGTAAAAGGTAAGAAGTAAGACAAGAATGAGGATAAGAATAATCGTAAAATGACTGGTGTTGATAGTAACTAATTGTATAGCAATTAGGTCGGAGCTTTTATGCTCACAACTCTAAGAGCTAATGTGGTCATGAGCCTAATCTAGTCATGAGCTAAAAATGGTGACCCTTATCCTGAAGTTATATCCTATAGCATATCTTATAGGTATATCTTATAGGCATATCCTGTGGGCATATCCTGTATCCTATATCTTGTATCCTGTATTCGGAAACCTACATCCTGTATTGGGTCATGACAGCCATTAGTATAGAGTTATCATCAAATTTTGAGTAAGAATTAAAATAAAATCTGTTATACTCTGATATATGCTTGAAGAACTTATCATTTTTGTATTCATATGTAGAATTGACGTGACATTAAAGACAAGAGGAAGAGTTGAGATGAGTCAGGGGATTTTAAAATTAACTTGGCCATATTTCAAAATAAATAGGAAGCACATTGGATCAACCATGGTTGCTGTCAAACTAGCTTTTGTCACGTAGTGTGGACAAGCAAAACAATGAAAACTAGATTCACTAGTCAAGCACTAAAGGGCAGGTTATGAATTGAAATTGGACGATGCTCGAAATATATACCTTATTCCATTTAATGTCACATTCTCAAATCTGAAGGACGTTAGATACAACAAGAACCTCGGGTGGTTCTGTTGACTTGTGGAATATAACGTTCAAATGTTCATTAATAATGTCAACCATGAAGTTCTTCTTCAACTAAACAAAAGCCCATTTATAAAAGGGATCTAATTAAATGTTTACTTCGAGGATCTTTATACTTATCGAGTAGGTGTATTTGTAATAGATATTGTTTCACAATACATAACATTTACAAGTGAAGTAATTGTTCTAATTCTTATTAAAGAAGAATAGATCGACATTATTAGGGATATTTAGATGGTGACTTGGTCCCAGGTTCTTTACAAATCATATTCAATTTACTTAAAAATCTTCAAAAATTGAAAAAATGTATCAAGAACACTAAAACATTTGTAGTTGGGACTCACATATGTTGATTGTAATTGTAAAAGAAAGTTATTTATCGTTTTCTTAGCTACACTAATGGCATCTTATATTGCAATAAGCCATAAAAACATGATGTTAGATGATAAAATTTATAGAGGTAGAGTTAAGTATTATAGCATTAACTTCAACTTTAATTATAGGACACTAAATCAGAAACGTGTAGTAGAAGATAAGGGACAAGGATGTTACTCGTCGCAAGGAGTATGCACGTGGTGGTTCCATGGAAGTGCAACTATTGTAACAAGGATTATGGTGGTGGTCCCAAGCGAATCGAAGCGCATCTTGTTGCTGTTTCTAGAGAGGGAATTGACAGCTGTAAAGGACTAGTTTCACCTCTGATTGTTGAGTGGGCTCGGAAAGAGTTATACATTGTTGTTGATGAGGAGATGGATGATGTTCCAGAAAATGCCTGCACCAAGCATTTGCGAGGGGCAAATGCATCAAGTGCTGGGTCATCTCCTGAAGGGCCTTCTGCTTGTTTGGGGGACATCTATTGCAATGACACATATTGCTGAAGCCTGCTTTGGAGCCAGATCATCATGCTCTTCACATAAATGCTGTGACATCTCACAATTAAAACATGAAAAACATCAACAAACAAGAAATGAGTAGTCTTGACATTCTTGAGACGGGTCTTCATTGTTCACTTCATGCTGGTACGCATGAGCCTGACAGCAGAAATAGACTGCATCTGTGGTGCATGCACCATGCTTGCAGGGCCTCATCTCACCAGTAGCTTTATCTTTAACCTTACCAGCACAGTTCTTGATTTCCATCTTCTGCAGCTCCACAGGCTTTCTCAGATTCAGGAGCTCATCAAAATCGGCGAGGCATGCATGCACATCCTTGAGCTTCTTGAATATCAGAGCTTCTGGTGCAGCCTGAATGGGAATTGCACCTCTACCACCCCTGCTTCGTCAGCATCTTCCGCTTCACCAGGATCATCATCTTCATCTTCTCCCGCTTCACCAGCATCGTCACTCTTGCTTTGTTCTCCACCGCCACTTGCTTCACCGGCCTCTAGCTTGACATCCTCGGGCTTCACACTGTCTGGCATCACGTAGACATATTGTTGGAGTAAGGTCCATCCCTTTGAACCCAAGCCAGTTTCGGCACCACTTCCCGCAGCCACACTGCATGGGACATTTTCCTGGCTTTCGCCTTCCATCTTGAAACGGTGATCTGCACAGCTATGACTTTTAGAACGGTGCCGAGCAGAATGAGATAGATAGCATCCACAGCTTTCTCGTTGAAAGCTTCCGGTCCAAGCAAAACTCCCTGCATCAGCTGCACTGCGGACAATTTCCCCAAAGCAGCTCTCTCATGACCGTGCTTGTAAATCCTGTAGTGCTTGAAATCCAGGCCAGCCCACACCTTCTGTTGATACCTCATCACGCTGATAACCAGGCCTTCCACATTCCAGCCTACACGAGCTGGGTTCCTGCCTCTGCTCATGCAGTCCACTCTCACCGCCTCTGCCCAAGCCTCTATGTCCCTGAGCTCCAGCGCGGACCGCAGTTCACTCTGCCGGTCCGTTATATACGTCTCGGCGATCCTGCGCAGGTAGGGGCTCAGAATCTTGAGCTTGCTATCCTTGTCCACATAGAAGCACGTCAAATCCAGCGGCTGTCTCAGCATCGGAGAGCGCTCGCCCGTAACCACCAACTCTAGTGCAGCTCGGAGCTCCGCCTGGCTAGTTTGCAGCGCAATGAACTTGTAGGACAGCTTGAGAGTATAAGGTTGCTCTATTTTCTTCGTGAACGCACTTTCGTCCCCTTGAACTTCTTCATAGTAGCACAGCAGACGAGGCATGCCACCAGTTAGTCTATCCAGACCTCGCAGGCTCCCCGCTGGCAGACTGGACTGCGAGATCCATGTCTTCAACTCATCGTCTCTGAAGGGACCATCGAAGTTGAAAGTCGGAGGGGGCTTATCAGTGGTGGAACAAAGCCGACGCGCCCTGCTGCTCGACGACGACACCTTGACGAGAATATGGCGCTCCAGTATGAGTTCCACAAGTTTGGCTTCCAGAGCGGATGCGTCCTCCAACTCGTCCCAATCGTCTATCACAAACAGCAACCTCTCCGGCTGTCCCCGCACCAATCAGCCAGGCCTTCCAGGTCCTTTATCTCCACAAGGAACTCGTCGCCACTTGCAATGAACAAGGCATGGCGCAGGACAGCCACTGGGCAGCCGACGAAACAGCCTGCATTCACGTAGACCACCTGACGGACCTTCTTGGCAGTCAGCAAGCCAACTATCGCACATATTGCCGTGCTCTTCCCAGAGCCTTTTGCCCCCTGCACCAGCAGCTGTCGCCTAGGTTCCAGCGCTAGTAAGGCCTCGTACAGCTGCTTCGCGCGGTGCCTGCCTACGTACCTGAACCATTTCTGGCTCTCGGGACTGAAGTACGAGGTGGGCTGCACCAGAGTCCACACCTTGTTCGCATCCCACAACGATTGCTCCTCAAGAACACCGTACACGGCCCCAAGCTCACTCCGAACGGATTCAGCATCGTCAAGGAACTCTTGCTTCCTCGCCTCCTGGAGCACAGAAAACTGCTCCTCGTGACCCTCACGGCGCCGCTTATTGCTCGCCGCCATAAACACAAGAACCCCAAAACACATCCGAGAATATAATTCCGGGAAAATACTTATAATTACAACTAGCCGTATGTATACATTGCAACGAACAATCCTAACAGATCAAAGCTCACTTAGTTACCTTCAGCTCGAGTTACTGTGTCGCCTTGAAATAACAAATGAAAAGTTGTAGAGGTGGAAGCTCCGGCTCAAGATCAGGCTGGCATTGAGTGGATGTTTGTCTGCCCAGAGCTCAACATTAGGGAGGTACCTCTGAAAAGACCAGCAATCCCACACAACCAAGTGTTGAGAATGCAACCCATCCACTGGTGTCCTTTGCAAAGTCCCTGTTTTCGGAGGGAGCCTTTTTTAATGTTTTGTTTTGGTTCCACATTCCTTTCCGATGCTTATTCCTCATCCTCCCAGACGAGTCACACAAAATGTCAAAGTGTGGAGGCCATTATACACGCAATAGAGCTTACATCACCTTAGGAATACAAGAAGTACCTATTGGTTAATTTTTAAACGTATTATTAAGTAGGTACCTGATGCTGCCAGCGGATGCGCTTACTTTCAATTCTACGAGCTCTGCGAGATGCCTCTGGAGCTGCTGATTACTTCGGGTTATTCATTAATCTTCTATTCTGGATATATATTTTTTAGTTCATGAAATTTTATATACGTCTCGGCCATCCTGCGCAGGCTTTTTTTGTTTCATTCTTTCCTTAGCATGCTAGGTGATTCATCCATTTTCACTGATGAACAATCAAGGGGGAGTGTTGGCATCACTAAGTAGATATCACGGAGTGATTAAAGCCATGAATTATGGTATATGATATATATATAGATCCATCCATACATGCTATGAATAAACAGATCGTGGATATATTCTTTCATTCTACATACATTCTTTGAATGGGACGTGTAGGACTCAGTTGTTAAACCAAATAAACGGACCGGTGACGAGCCTGAGATTGTTCAAGTCACCAGTAACCAATGTAAGGGGTTAGACATGGAGTTTTTCATGCAGGAGATTCAACTCGATGACTTTGAGAGGCTGCTTTTCTCAAGAACAGGCTGCGACAATACCGTCAACTTCAATCCTCTCTTCGTCCTCAGGGTGCCGAGTCCGATGCTACTCGACTACTCTGGGAAACCAACTGATCGGTGACATCCCGTCCGAGGTAGCCAACATGGACAACCTCTATAGCTTCGACGTGTCGCACAACTCGCTCTCCAGTAAGATTCCGGCAAGTTTTGGCAGGTTTAAGAACGTAGATACGTTAAACTTCTCGCATAATCTTCTTCAAGGAAGCATACCGGTTTTGCTCTCTGCCCTTAGATGTTCGGTTCGGTTCGGTGAACGGGGCAGCTTGTAACGTTTTCTTCCAGGAGTTTCGAGGGAAACTCACAGCTGAATATACATTTGAATATACATGCAGTGGGAATATACATTTTTAAGTAATAAATACTTAAGTCTATTAAGTAGAGAGATGCTTAAGTTAAATAAAAGTGAAAAAATAATTAACACGTGATTAGAGGTTAAACTTCACCTTAACAAGCAGTTCAACTTTCATTGGTTCTGTCAGCTCCTTACATATCTGTGGTACTACATTCGAAGAATATCCCTCCACGTCCGTACATTTCCACACTGTTAACCCCTTTGTGGCTAAAGAGACGTTGGTTATGCATATGTTTGTGAAGGGTACTTCCGGTATGCCTAATATACGTCCTGGTCTATCGAGTGTGTTTCCACTTACGTTGTTGATTATCACCTATTAAAAACATTATATATATATATATATATATATATATATATATTACAATATACAAAGCCTATATTTGTATGTGTGTGGATTTATAGCGTGTGTGTGAACATACCTTCTCCACTTTTGGGAATGCAGTCTTGTTGTAGTTAAAGTCCGGATGTTCACTAGAGAATCCAGTTATGGTGATGGCCGTGTTTATATTAACAAACAGTAGACCAGATAAGAGAACATTCCTCACATATGCACCACGACCAACTCCCGTTCTGATGGATATTCCAGACTTCGTATCAACGGCTACCAAATCTTCAACCAGAATATTCTCTATACCGCCCGATGTTTCACTTCCTATGGCAATGCCGGCTCCTCGCTTTGTACGGCCTGTCACTCTGCGGATGTGTATGTTTGTACTCGGACGCCCGTATGCAATGCCGTACTCGTCCCAGCCGCTCTTTACTGCTATCATGTCGTCCCCGTTGCTTATGTAGCAGTCTTGTATGCAAATGTTGGAACTGGAATCTGTGACGCTCGTGTTTATATATACTTTTACACGCACACAAGCTTAACAGATTGTGTGTGTGCGTGCGTGCGTGTGCGTGTACAATTTTACACACACATACAAGCTTAACAGATTGTGTGTGTGTGTGTGTGTGTGTGTGTGTATGTGTGTGTGTTTATATACAATTTTACACACACAAACAAGCTTAACAGATTGTGTGTGTGTGTGTGTGTGTTTATATACAATTTTAGACACACATACAGGCTTAACAGGTTGTATGTGTGTGTGTTTATATACAATTTTACACACACCTTAACAGATTTTGTTTATTTGTGTGTGTTTATATACAATTTTACACACACACAGCTTAACAGTGTGTGTGCGTGTTTATATACAATTTTACACTGGCGATAGGTTAGTTATTTACACAAGTGTGTGTGTGGTGTGTGTGTGTTATATACAATTTTACACACACAAACAAGCTTAACAGATTGTGTGTGTGTGTGTGTGTGTGTGTGTGTTTATACAATTTTACACACACCTTAACAGATTTTGTTTATTTGTGTGTGTTTATATACAATTTTACACACACACAAGCTTAACAGTGTCTGTGCGTGTTTATATACAATTTTACACTGGCGATAGGTTAGTTATTTACACAAGTGTGTGTGTGTGTGTGCGTGTGTGTCTTTTATGCATAACCAACACAATTGTATACACACACACGTGTAAATAACTAACCTGGATCGATACCGTCAGTGTTAGGCGAGTCTTGTGGAGCCAGGACGGTAACTCCTTGAATCAACACGTGACTGCAAAGTAGGAGACACAAAACTAGCTTATCTTGCTCCTCATCAAACTTCCACTGTAGAAAGGATATATATATATATATATATATAAACAGTAAACCAACCTGCAATATACAGGGTGTATGTTCCAGAATGGCGAATTCATAAACGTGAGATTGGATATGATTATATTAGTAGAGCTAATAAACTCCACTAAGTGCCCTCTTGTGTAGGTCAACTGTCCGTGCATCGACCAGTCCCACCATATTGATCCTTGCCCATCTATTGTACCGTTCTCCCCTGGTTTCAAAAAGTAAGTGTGTGTGTGCCCGTGTGCGTGTGCGTGTGCGTGTGCGTGTGTATGTAAGTACCAGTGAGAACTACATCTTCAAGGTTTTCCCCGTGTATAAGACTTATATGTCTTCCACCAGGCAGCTCTCTTCCTCTGCCATACGAAGGCAACGGGTCAACAACCGGCCACTGTGAAGACTCCTGTCCGAACAAAGATCTTTCAGTAAGCACTAGGCATATATGTAGTGTACAACACACATAATTATTTATCCATCTTGCAGTTCAGACAAAAAAAAGAGAACGGAACAAAAGAAACTGTTCTTGCAGGGTAAAGAACTATACTTAACGTGTGTGTGTGCGTGCGCGTGTGTGTACCTTTGCACCGAGAATAGTGGCTCCTTTTTCAAGATATAACGTGAGGTGGCTGGTGAGGTTGAAGCTGCCCGTGAGCCATCTACCCGCAGGGCACATATAGTGTCGCACCTCCAATGGATGAAAACGAGCTGAGATGGAATATAGCGTTTTGAAATGCCCGTGTGTTTATAGTTACACCATCTCCAACAGCACCAAAATCTAGTATCGAGGCTGCGTGTGGTCGTGTACTGACTGCAGTAAGTGTGTGTGATTCACAGTACCCACACCCAGAATTGCATCCGGTTGCCATACATAGAAGAAGAATGCATAGAAACATGACCAAACACGCATGCTTGTGCACAGTTGTACTGAATCCACTGGAATTTGAAGAAAGTATGAGAATTTCTTCAAGAAACTAGTGAATGTTTGAGATATATATACATTGATTTTCTAAGCTATATCTATACAAACCGTGAAGATCAATGGTATGTATTGCAGGAATTAAGGAAGATTATACGCCAAGGGCAGAGGCCAAGTGAGGAAAAAGATTTTTCACATAAATGCACGGTGTAATTAAAATGGGCATGTATGTACCTCATTTTTTTATAATTAACCATTTTAATTATTTAATTAACTATTAAAAAAATATTCTTTAGAATAATATATATTTTAAAAAAAAAATTCTTTAAAATATTTATTTAAAAATAAATTATTCTTTAGAACGTTCTATTTTTATAATTGAAGCATGGATTAAAAATTAATAACATTATAAAAGTAAAAGGTAGTAAATTATATAATATATTATATTTAAATTATATGGGCCTAATATAAAAATTATTAAAGAGCATAAGAGGTACATTATATAAATATTTATATTGTTTATTAAAATATTAATATTTAAATATAACATTAATTAAAAATTTGTATTAGTATATATATACAAAATCTTATATAGTTAATCTTTCATATCTTTTTATAAATTTATATAGTTAAGTAAATAATTTGGTACTATTATTAAAGAATTTATCATAATTATGAATTTAAATATACTATATTTTATAATTTTGTAATTACTTTAAGCTTCAAGAAATATACATTTTCTTGCAATTGATTTTGTCAATGCTTCTTGAAATCCATCCATATTGAATGGATTTAACATTTATATAAAACATGCTAGGTCTTTTTAATTAAGAAACCATGTTTTTTCTAGGCATTCATTATATCTTTTGTCAATGATTTGACCCATTTAAATAGGCTAGTTATATGATACATCTGAAGTAATGAGGATGATAATTAGTTTTCGAAGATCCCTGTAACAATTAAAGTATGATTTAGGTTTTTGGTTTCTTTGTTTAATAAAGTGTGGGGTTTACACTTTCACATCACTATTGGCTTCTATGTTATCTAAGCTCATTGATGTCATTTCAATCTCCTCTTGCTACCTTTTTTATGCCAAAAAGAGTGTTGTAATTCTGTACTTGTGACAATAGGTCCTTTTAACTCTCAAATAACAATCTTTCAATAGTCGACCACATACTTATATAGTTCTGAATAACCAGTTGCCTTATTAGAATTCTTTAGCACCGATTTTTGAATGTATGTCACATATTTTTTGATATCATCAATAATAAGCTTTTGCTCCTTGAGTTGGGCACTTAATAGAATAGGGTCTAGTTGTCCTTTTGAGAGAAGTGACTTTCCATCATCTCCACTTTTGAAGAGCATTAAACCCTCTTTCAGTAACCACTCCTGCTCTGATGGTCATAACTTGTACTGCATAATAGGTATACCATCTCTTATAAAGAAAAAGAATTATAATGGCACAAGGTGACTAGTTAAAGAATCGCTCCCCTTTTTGATATATTCCTTGAGAAACTTTTTTGAAGTTTGGCACCTCAATCACAAGTAAAGCACAACTTTTTTTGGAGATGCAATTTTCAAAAAGATTCATCCTATGTGGTAAAGTAAGTGCACTTGTCCTTTTTGTAGAGTTGGAGACTTTAGTGAAGAATGCATCAATATCTTCATGAGTGTGACTAACCATAAGAAAATTGAGCGTGATTGTCTCAAAGACACCTTTGGCAACAAGCATTGACAAGTATGCTAGTACATATCTAGAAAATAAAAGTAACTATGAGCTTAAGAAACCCTTAACTAAAATGATTTATCTATTTTTGTTCTCGCTTGTACAATTATCCATCTGTAAAAGTAAATGACAAGGAAGTTTATTTGATATTGAGAACACATGTACACTATATGACCTAGATCCCTCCACTGAACCAAAACTCTTAACAGGGCCATTTATTTTGTGTAGGCTGTTGACAATGCCTCTCATATTTCCAAGTAGACTCAAATGTAGACGTGTTCATGAGAGCATTATGTAAAGGTTGAAGGTGTTGTTTCTTCACTTTGAGATTACCCATATGACTTGTTTATGAGTGGGCTTCAAAGTTTCTGAAACACAAGGTTCTGTTAAGGTTTAGGGTTGCTCAATTAGGGTTTAACTTGATGACCCATCGACCCCAAACCCTAACCTAAGCAATTTAGGTGGGGTTAAGGGGGTTAGGTCAACCCTAGGACCCATGACATGCCGAACTCACCGAAAATTAACCAATAACTCAACCAAGATTCGAAAAAATAAGGATAAGAATTTTCTATAAGGTAAGTACCTTCGCCTATAGTTTTTTAAGGTATCTAGGGATAATCGGTCAAACTACCCCTAAATACCTAAGTGCACTAAATGAAGTTGTTTTTCACTACATTTAGGGCTTGTCAACATAGTTTGATAGGTAACAACAATTAACATCTAAAGTAAAGAAAAGTCATAGTAAAAAATTATGACAAACATGGTTTAAAATGAACTTAGCAATTTACAAGATCACCATCCAACACCAAGGTCATAACTTTTTTTGCAAGTCAATACCACGATTAATGTAATATATTTGAATATCCTTAGTGCTAAGGATTCATTTATAAAATCAACCAAAATATGGATACATGACCTATCTCACAAACCTCAACGTTGAGGATGTGTATTACTCACATGGAAGTTGGCTATTAAAAATACCTAGGTAGGTATGTTGAGGATGAGTTGTCTTATTATTTAACTACATCATTGGAGAAGGAGGTAGGTGTCAAGCCACGATCCAGGAAAACAGGAAGAGAGCAGGATTCCAAGGACATGAAGGCTTGACTCAGGAACAAGGACCGAGAGCAGGACAGGAACCAGGAATAGGAACAGGACGGATCTAGGAGTAGGACAGGATTAGGTAGGATCCGGGAGCAAGACAGGAAAGCACATGATAGGATCCGGGAGCAAAACAGGAACAGGACAAGATCCCGGAGCAGGACAGGATCCAGGAACAAGACAGGAAATAGGAGCGAGACAGGAACAGGACAGGAAACAAGACAAGACAAGATTGATCGTAGTAAACTGGTGTTGATAGTAACTGATTGTACAACAATTAGGTCGGAGCTTTTATGCTCACCAACTCCAAGAGCTAATCTAGGCATGCATGCAAAAGTGGTTGCATGCATGCAAAAGTGATTGCATGCATGCAGAGGCTAAGATGAGTCCACATGTCCCTTATCCTCTAGGCATATCCTGTGGCATATCATGTTAGGAATATCCTGCAACCGAATCCTGTGTCCGGAATCCTGGTAGGAGTATCATGTAGGAAAATCCTGCAACCCATATCCTGTATCCGGAATCCTGTAGGAAAGTCCTGCAACCCATGTCCTGTATCCGGAATCCTGTATTCTGTATCGGGTCGTGACAGTAGGTTTGTATAGGTTCTCTATTGTGACCTTTTAACATTGGGTAAAGCTCTTGGAGTCTAGAATATATCAATCTTTCCCTCCAATTGGTGTTTATGAGAGGGCCTTTAGTTATGATGACCCAGGTTTGCTTGAGTCTTTTGCCCATATATCCCACATATCTTACAATCTTTACCCAAGTAGTCAACCCACTAGGTTAGAACTATGACATCTCCACCCATTGAGAAAGTGGATGCCCTCATCCACAGACTCAAGAGTTGGTACTATACCTTCCTTCAGAAGGTGCAGTCAGAGGCGTTTTTTACTCACACTTAGCTTACACCCAACTTAGAGGATCTTACTTGTGTGACCACTTGGTTATATTCGCATTATATGTCAATCAGGCTAGAGGCAGTCCCAGAGATGCTACGCTTGGTTTAGTTAGGCAAGGACAATTAGAGGCATTTTTACTGCTTGGCTGTACTCGCACACATGTCAATCAGGCCAGAGGCGGTCCTAGAGATGCTACGCTTGGTTTAGTTAGACAAGGACAATTAGAGGCGTTTTTACTGCTTGGCTGTAATCACATCACATGTCAATCAAGCTTGGTTTAGTTAGGTAAGGAGAGTCAAAAGGCGTTTTTACCACTTGGTGTTAAGCCACAATCCAAGAGTAAGGAGGCTTGACTCAAGAGCAGGACATGAACTAGGAACAAGACAAAAATAGGAGGCAAGGAGCAAACAAGAACAAGAACATAACAAGAATGATCGTAAAATGACTGGTGTTGATAATAACTTATTGTACAACAATTAGGTCGGAGCTTTTAAACTCACAACTCCAAGAGCTAATCTAGGCATGAGCTAAAATATACTCCAAGAGCTAATCTAGGCATGAGCTAAAAATATACTCCAAGAGCTAATCTAGTCATGAGCTAAAAATAATGTCCCTTATCTTGTACGCATATATCTGTCAAGCCACGATCCAAAAACCAGGAAGAGAACAGGATTCCAAGAACAGGAACGCTTGACTCAGGAACAGGATCGAGAGCAGGACAGGAACTAGGAACAGGAACAGGATGGATCCAGGAGCAAGACAGGATCAGGATAGGATCCGGGAGCAAGACAGGAAGGTGCAGGACAGGATCCAGGAACAAGACAGGAACAGGACGGGATACGGGAGCAAGACAGGAGTAGG
The DNA here is from genome assembly GCA_003024785.1 of Selaginella tamariscina. Lineage (NCBI taxonomy): Eukaryota > Viridiplantae > Streptophyta > Lycopodiopsida > Selaginellales > Selaginellaceae > Selaginella > Selaginella tamariscina. Next base: position 14,196 of record PUQB01000663.1, read on the forward strand.
ACATGATCTAGGAGCGAGACAAGGAAAGAACAAGAAGCAAGGAGCAAGACAAGAACAAGACAAGACAAGATTGATCGTAATAAGACTGGTGTTGATAGTAACTGATTGTACAACAATTAGGTCGGAGCTTTTATGCTCACAACTCCAAGCTAATCTGGTCATGAGTCTAATCTAGTCATGAGCTAAGAATAGTGTCCCTTATCCTTTAGGCATATCCTGTAGCATATCCTATATGGCATATCCTATAGGAATATCCTGTAGGAATATCCTGTAGGCATATCCTGTAACCCGTATCCTGTATCCGAAATCTTGCATCCTGTATCCTGTATCCGGAATCCTGTATCCTGTATCGGGTTGTGACAGCACCTCCTCCCTAAGGACGAGTTCCACAAGTCTTAGGAACCTAGTTTAGCAGGATAATGTCGATGGAAGGCAGCAACTTTGGAAGAAGCATGGAGTAAGTTGGATGCAGGTTCCCAAGTGCGATCGGTAGGCAAATAATCTTTCCAATCCACCAAGTATTGAAGTTGGCGGCGATGAAGACGAGAATCAAGGATGGCTGCAACTTCGTACTCAGGTTCACCAGCAATGACCACAGGAGGGGGAGGAGAAGAAGCACGACCAGGAAGAGAAGAAGGATGATACGGCTCCAACAAGGAGGTGTGAAACACAGGATGAAGTTTCACTGTAGATGGTAACTCGAGTCGGAAAGCTACAGGATTAACCTCCGCCACAATCCTGTAAGGGCCCAATCGTTAAAAATCTAACTTAGAAGAAGGCCTGTTGGTGCAAATGTGTCGACAAAGAAGTCACACGAAATCGCCAATCTTGTATGTAGGTGCCGGTTGACGGTGAGCATCAAGCATGATGCTTGTATCGTTCCTGTGCCTGTTGAAGATGAATCCGGAGATCATCCTGTACCTGACGAAGATGGTTGGAGACGATCCTGTACTGCAGGAGCGGAAAAAGGAGAAGCAGGAGGAGCAAAGTCAAAATGGGATGGTGGCCTGTAAGAGCAAAGAAAGGTGTCTGGCCTATAGATGCGTGAATGGAGTTGTTGTAGGCAAACTCCGCCATAGGAAGAAGGTCCAACCAATTATCTTGGGTAACTGATGAAGCAGCGAAGATATTGCTCCAAGGTCTGAATTGTGCGTTCTGACTGCCCATCAGTTTGCGGGTGATATCCTGAAGAAAGATCCACTTTAACCTGTAAACTCCGAAGAAGCTCTCGCCAAAACTTGGACATGAATTGTGGACCTCGATCAGAAACAATGCTCTCAGGGAGACCATGGTGTCGGAACACTTCCCGGATTACCAACTCAGTAGTTGTCTGGCTTGTAGCAGTCTGGTTACAGGTAGGAAATGAGCCTGTTTGGTGAAACAGTCAACCACCACAAGAACTACATCAAATCCGCGAGGAGGAAGATCTGTGAGGAAATCCATAGAAATGGATCTTCAAGGAGCAGAAGGAACAGGAAGAGGACGAAGAAGACCAGAGGGTGCATGACGAGGCATCTTCGACCTGTTGCAGGTGTCACAACTCCGTACAAACCTTTCCACAAAACCTCGCAACCCAGGCCACCAATAGTTGCGAGTCACCAACTCAACTATCTTGGCCACACCAAAATGTCCTGTAGCCGGGGTATCATGACAATCCTGTACCACACGAGTCCTGCAAACACCAACAGGAACGTACAGGAGACCTTCCCGGTATAGGAGTCTGTCTGTATGGCAAACAGCGTGTAGTCTGAATGGAAACTGGAGGAAGAGGAGCTTGCAATGTCAGGATTAATGTGTGAGAACACATTCCTTGCCAAGTCGTCTGTAGCCAACTGCAAACGGATGTCCTGTAGAAGTGTTGAATCTGCTGGAGCCTGATGAACCCGTAGTGCCGCAAGCCGGAATCGATCAGGACACAATAGCACTTGTCTTTGACAGTCATATGCAGGATCGCTGGGACTGGTGCAAGGTAAGAGCGCCTAGACAATGCGTCTGCCTTGCCATTCCGAAAACCGGGCCTGTAGACAATGACGAAATCAAACGTGATAGGAACTCCGCCCACCTAGCCTGTTGTCGACTGAGAACTCGAGCCGTTTGAAAATACTCCAGGTTCTTGTGATTCCGTAAGAACTTGTACAGAATGCGCAGCACCTTCTAGGAAATGCCGCCACTCCTCGAACGAATCCACAATGGCCTTGAGTTCCTTGTCATGAATTTCGTAATTGATCTCCGCCGAAAGGAACTTACGAGAGTGAAAAGCTACAGGATGAAGCAACTTGTCTTCTCCAACTTGTGATAGGACGGATCCTACTGCAAAATCCGAGGCATCTACTTCAACGAAGAAAGGACAAAAAGGATCAGGATGTGCTAAAATCGGAGCTGTCGTGAAGGTGTCCTTGAGTGTTTGTGAATGCATGTTCCGCCTTGTCGGACCAAGAGAAAACCTCTGTGCGCTTGGTGAGTTCCGTGAGTGGAAGTACATGCTTGGAGAAGTCCTGTATGAACCGCCTGTAGAAGTTTGCAAAGCCAAGGAAACATTGTACATCTCGTACAGACTTGGGCCTTTCCCACTCCACGATGGTCTTCACCTTGTGCATGTCCATGGAAACGCTAGCAGGAGAGACGATATAGCCAAGAACTCCACAGAATCCCTATCAAAAAAACACTTCCCACCTTCGCATATAGGCCATGCTCGCGAAGCCACTGTAGAACCAATCGTACATGCTGTCCATGTGCCGCCTGGTCCTGGAGAAAATCAAAATGTCGTCGAGGTAGATCACCACAAACTGGTCCAAGAAGTCACGAAAGATGTCGTTCACCATGTGTTGGAACACGGCTGGGGCATTGGTAAGGCCGAAAGGCATCACCGTGTACTCGAAGTGTCCATACCTTGTACGAAAGGCAGTCTTCCACTCATCGCCTGGACGAATCCGTACAAGGTTGTAGGCCCCTGTAATCAAGTCTTCGTGAACACCCTTGCCAGATCTCGGAAGTTCTCAATGGCAACGGGAGATTTCCGAATGGTGACTTGATTCAAACCCTGTAGTCCACAACCAAACGTAAACTCCCATCCTTCTTCTTGACAAAGAAGATAGGCTCCTGCAGGGGACTTTGAGTGACGAATGAAGCCGGATGCCAAGTTGTCCTCGATGTACTGACGAAGAACCTCCAACTCTGTGGGTGACAATGCATAAATCGGTCCGAACGGTGGAGTCTTTCCTTCCGCAAGATCAATAGGACAGTCGTAGGACCTGTGAACAGGAAGAACTGCAGCCTTGTGCTTGTCAAAAACGTCCTTAAAGGCATGGTACTTGGATGGTAGGGAAGAAGGAGGAGAGAGAAGGAGAGGGAAGGAGATTGAAAAACAGGAGAGTCGGATACAGGAAAGGTAGAAGAGGACGTAGGAGTTACTTGAAAGGCAAAAAGGTGGAAAGGAGCAGGATCAGTGGCAAGTTCATGCATGGTAGTGGTAAGAACTCGGAGAGGAGAAGGAGGGAGCTGTGACTGAAAAAGAGGAAGGATCTTGGGGGTGGAACAGAAGCAGAGTAACAGAAAAAGGCAGGATTGGAGAAAACAGTGTGGATGTTGACAGTGTACAGGATTGGAAGAATCCTGTACAGAAGTCCGTGGTGCACAGGAGTGAGGAAGCCTGTGAGTGTGCTGACGAACCAACAGGAGGTGGATCCTGTTGAGGAGGAACCTTCGACACTGATACAGGATTGGAAGAACCCTGTATAGGAATCTGCACTTACAGGAGTGGAGAGAGCCTGCGGATGTGTTGAGGAACTGAACATGAGGTGAAATCCTGTCGAGGAGGAGTCTTCAACACTGGTACAGGAACAGGCACGGTCAATCCTGTAGCTTGTACTGCCTCAGACACCAAGGATGTATCCTGCACGCAGGAAGGTACAGGATTGATCCTGGCTGCTGGAGAGGAAAACGTGAGCGTCCTAGACCTCCAGTCGATCTGATTTGCAACAACGAACCATGGCATGCCAAAAATGATGGGAGTCGACCGAGTCTTGATCAAGTTGAAGGAAATCGAACAGTTGAATGCACCATGACTGCAAGAGAGAGGTGTGGTAGCGTGGGTAACTGCGCCAGAAGCAATCAAACGACCATCGGCCACCTCTACAGGAACTGCACGCTTCAACTTCACCACCGGAATGCCATGCTGAGCTGCAAAAGTGTCATCCATGAAACATGCATTTGCACCAGTGTCTAACAGGGCAAACTCCTTGAGCTCTCGGTTATTGAGGCGAATGTGTACAGGAAACTTGAGTGATGGAATGGTATGAGCAGCACCAATGGAGCCTGCACCTACGTCCAACTTCGCGGCTCCTAGACGAAGTGGACATTGAAGTTTTCCGACTGAACTTCAGCTTCGGCTTCACGCGTCTTGAACTTTCTGGCTTTATTAGGACATTCCGCCACCTTGTGTCCTGCTTCACCACAATACAAGCATAGGTTCTCACCCCGACGACGTTGCTTCTCAGCAGTTGAAAGTGGGCCACGCTTGGATTTGTTAACCTCCATAGGAACTGCTCCAGAAGGTGTCGTAGGAACATGTGCTACGGCTACAGGATTGGCTGGCAGGAACTGCTGACGGATTTTTCCTGACGGCGCTCGAACAAACGGTTGTCGCACGAACGGCCTGTTGCATGATCTCCGCTAACGTTTGAGCATCCGGTAACGTAAGGAGAAGGTCCTTCACGTCATCCCTCAGCCCAAAACGGAAGTGTTCGATCAATGCAGTCTCGTCCCATGGAATGTTCGTGCACAATTGCTGGAATTCGGATGCATAAACGGAAGCTGGTCTGGATCCTTGTGTGAGCCTCCGTAACTTGTGCATGCAGAACGGTACTTATAGGATCTCCAAAGCAGGCTTCAAAGGCAGCCACGAATCCTTCAAAATCTTCCATCAATGGGTCGTCACGTTCCAGCAAAGGGGCAACCCAAGCCGTGGAGATCCACTAGCAAGGATGCCAAAAGGCCAACCTTTTGTGCATAGTGAGTAGCGGCGTGGTTGCATGCGGATCAAGAGCCGGATCTGATTCAGGAAACCTTGGAAATGGTGCGATTGCCACTGAACTTTTCTGGCATGCTGATTTGCTCCGAAGAAAAGTTCGATGAGAGGAAACCACCGATGCTTGAGAGAGAGCCTGCGCAGCAGCCTTGGAGGATGCATCAGCAGCTGCATGTGCCGCGTTGGTGGAACCTTGCAGATTGTGACCACTTGGCGCAAAGTGGCCAGCTCGTGAAGCAACATTTGGTGCTCGCGTTGAAAGTGCTCAAAATCGCCATGATCTATGAAAAAAAAAAAAAGAGGAAAACGAAGGAAGAAAACCAAGGAAAAAAAAAAAGTAACTAGGAACGGAGAGCTATGGAAGGAGTTACTATCAAACTGTCAAGCCACGATCCAGGAACCAGGAAGAGACAGGATTCCAAGAACAGGAAGGCTTGACTCAGGAACAGGATCGAGAGCAGGACAGGAACTAGGAACAGGAACATGACGATCCAAGAGCAAGACAGGATCAGGATAGGATCCGGAGCAAGACAGGATCAGGATAGGATCCGGAGCAAGACAGGAAGGTGCAGGACAAGATCTAGGAATAAGACAGGAATAGGACGGGATCCAGGAGCAAGACAGGAGTAGGGCAGGATCCAGGAGCGAGACAAGAAAAGACAGAAGCAAGGAGCAAGACAAGAACAAGACAAGACAAGATTGATCGTAGTAAGACTGGTGTTGATAGTAACTGATTGTACAACAATTAGGTCGGAGCTTTTATGCTCACAACTCCAAGCTAATCTGGTCATGAGTCTAATCTAGTCATGAGCTAAGAATAGTGTCCCTTATCCTCTAGGCATATCTTGTAGCATATCCTATATGGCATATCCTATACAAATATCCTGTAGGAATATCCTACAGGCATATCCTGTAACCCGTATCCTGTATCCGAAATCCTGCATCCTGTATCCTGTATTCGGAATCCTGTATCCTGTATCGAGTTGTGACAATATCCTGTATCCCATATCCTGTATCTTGTATCCTATAAGTCGTATCAGATATTTTGTATTGGGTCATGACAGCACCTCCTCCCTAAGGATGAGTTCCACGAGTCCTGGGACCTGGTTTAGCAAAACAACGTCGATGGAAGGCAGCAACCTTGAAAGAAGCATGGAGTAAATTGGATGCAGGTTCCCAAGTGTGATCGGTAGGCAAATAACATTTAGTATTGAAGTTGGCGGTGATGAAGACAAGAATCGAGGATGGTTACAACTTCATACTCATGTGCATCATTAATGACCACAGGAGGGGGAGGAGAAGAAGCACGACTAGGAAGAGAAGAAGGATGATACAGTTCCAACAAAGAGGTGTGAAACACAGGATGAAGTTTCATAGTAGATGGCAACTCTAGTCGAAAAGTTACAGGATTGACCTCAGCCGCAATCTTGTAAGGGCCCAATTGTTGAAAATCCAACTTAGAAGAAGGCATGTTGGTGCAAATATGCTGATGAAGAAGCTACACGAGATTATCAATCTTGTATGCAGGTGCCGACTGACAATGAGCATCATCATGACGCTTATACCAGTCTTGTGCCTGTTAAAGATGAACTTGGAAATCATCCTGTACTTGACAAAGATGTTGGAAACGATCCTGTACTGCAGGAGTGGAAGAAGAAGAAGCATGAGGACCAAAGTCAAAACATGGATGGTAGCCTATAAGAGCAAGAGAAGCTGTCTGGCATGTAGATGCATGAACGGAGTTGTTGTAAGCAAACTCCACCATAGGAAGAAGGTCCAACCAGTTGTCCTATTGGTAACTGATGAAACAGCGAAGATACTGCTCCAAGGTCTGAATCATGCGTTCTGACTGTGCATTAGTTTGTGGATGATATCCTGAAGAAAGATCCGCTTTAATTTATAAACTCCGGAAGAAGCTATCGCCAAAATCTAGACATGAATTGTGGGTCTCAATCAGAAACAATGCTCTCAGGAAGACCATGATGTCGGAACACTTTGCGGATCATCAACTCAGCAGTTGTGTGGCCTGTAGCCGTCTTGTTACAGGGTAGGAAATGAGCTTGTTTGGTCAACCACCATAAAAACTGCATCAAATCCACGAGAAGGAGGAAGATCTATGAGGAATCCATAGAAATGGATCTCCAAGGAACAGAGGGATCAAGAAGAGACCAAAGAAGACCAAAGGGCGTGTGACGAGGCACAAACTTTTCCACAAAACCTCGCAACCCAAGCCACCAATAGTTGCAAGTCACCAACTCAACTGTCTTGGCCATACCAAAATGGTCTATAGCCGGGGTATCATGACAATCCTATATCACATGAGTCCTGTAAACACCAACAAGAATGTACAAGAGACCTCCCAGTATAAGAGTCCGTCCTGTATGGCAAACAACTTGTAGTTTGTACGGGAATTAGAGGAAGAGGAGCTTGCAATGTCAGGACTAATGTGTGAGAACACATTCTTTGCCAAGTCGTCTGTAGCCAAATGCAAATGGGTGCCCTATAAAAGTGTTGAATTTGCTGGAGCCTGATGAACTTGTAGTGCCGCAAGCTGAAATCGATCAGGACCCAACGACACTTGCTTTTGACAGTCATATGTAGGATTAGCCGGGGTCAGTGCAAGGTAAGAGCGCCTAGACAATGCATCCGCTTTGCCATTCCGAAAACCAGGCCTGTAGACGATGACAAAATCAAAACATGATAAGAATTTTGCCTATCTAGCCTGTTGTCGACTGAGAACTCGAGCCGTTTAAAAAAACTCCAAGTTCTTGTGATCCGTAAGAACTTGTACAAAATGTGCAAACACCTTCCAAGAAGTGCCGCCACTCCTCAAACGAATCCACAATGGCATTGAGTTCCTTGTCATAAATTTCGTAATTGATCTCCACTAAAAAGAACTTACGAGAGTGAAAGGCTACATGATGGAGTAACTTGTCTTCTCCAACTTGTGATAGGATATAACCTATTGCACAGTCTGAAGCATCTGCTTTAACAAAGAAGGGACAAGAAAGATTAGGATGTGTTGAAATCAGATCTATTGTGAAGGCGTCCTTGAGTGCTGTGAATGCATGTTCTACCTTGTTGGACCAAGAGAAATCCCCTGTGCGCTTGGTAAGTTCCGTGAGTGGAAGTACACGCTTAGAGATGTCTTGTATGAATCGCCTGTAGAAATTTGCAAAGCCAAGGAAATATTGTACATCTCGTACAGACTTGGGCCTCTCCCACTCTGTGATAGTCTTCACCTTGTGCATGTCCATGGAAACGCCAGCAGGAAAGACGATGTAGCCCAAGAACTCCATAGTATCCCTATTGAAGAAACACTCTCCCACTCCACGATAGTCTTCACCTTGTGCATGTCCATGGAAACGCCAGCAGGAAAGACGATGTAGCCCAAGAACTCCATAGTATCCCTATTGAAGAAACACTCTCCCACTCCACGATAGTCTTCACCTTGTGCATGTCCATGGAAACGCCAGCATAAGAGATGATATAGCCTAAGAACTTCACAATATCCCTGTCGAAAAAACACTTCTCCAACTTCGCATACAGGCCATGCTCGCGAAGCTTCTATAGAACTAGTCGTACATACTTGTCATGTGTTGCTTAGTCCTTGAAAAAAATTAAAATATTATCGAGGTAGATCACCACAAACTGGTCCAAGAAGTCGTGAAAGATGTCATTCGCCATGTGTTGGAACATGGCTGGGGTATTTGTAAGTCCGAAGGCATCACCATGTATTTGAAATGTTCATACCTTGTATGAAAGACACTCTTCCACTCATTGCCTGGATGAATCCGTACAAGATTGTAGGCCCCTAATAAGTTGATCTTCGTGAACACCTTTGCTCCTCGTAGCCGATCAAGAAGTTCTTGGATCAATGGCAATGGGTGCCGATTCTGGATAATGACTTGATTCAAACCCATGTAGTCCATAATTAAACACAAACTCCCATCTTTCTTCTTGACAAAGAAGATAGGTGCTCTTGCAAGGGACTTTAAATGACGAATGAAGCCAAATGCCAAAATTGTTCTCGATGTATTGGCAAAGAACCTCCAATTATGTAGGTGACAAGGCATAAATTGATTCAACTTCCTCTTCGTAAGATCGATAGGACAGTTGTAGAACCTGTGAATAGGAAGCTGCATCCTTGTGTTTATCAAAAATGTCATGGAATGAGTGATACTTGGATGGCAAGGAAGAAGTAGGAGGAGAAAGGGATTGAAAAATAAGAGAGTCAAATACAAGAGAGGTAGAAGAGGACGTAGGAGTTACTTAAAAAGCAAAGAGATGAAAAGGAGCAGGATTAGTGGCAAGTTCATGCATAGTAGTGGTAAGAACTCGGAGAGGAGAGGGAGGGAGCTATGAATGAAAAAGAGGAAGGATCTTGGGGATGAAATAGAAGCAGAGTAATGAAAAGAGGTAGGATTGAGGAAAATCTGTGCTGATGTTGACGAGTGTACAAAATTGGAAGAACCTGTACAGAAGTTTGTGAATGCACATGAATGAGAAGAGCCTGCAAATGTGCTGACGAATTACAAGAGGTGGATCCTGTTGAGAAGGAACCTTTAACACTGATACAGGATTGGAAGAACCCTATACAGGAATCCGTAAACTTACAGAAGTGGAGAGAGCTTGCGCGATGTGTTGATGAACTGACATGAGGTGAATCCTGTCAAGGATGAATTTTACAAAAACAGGCATAGTCAATTCTGTAGCTTGTGCTGCTTTAGACACTAAGGTCATATCCTGCATGCAGGAAGGTACAAATTACTCCTGGCTGTTGGAGAGAAAAACGTAAGCATCCTGGACCTCCAATCGATTTGAGATTTGCAACCACGAACCATGGCATGTCTAAAACGATGGGAGTCGTCCTAGTCTTGATCAAGTTGAAGAAAATCAAACAGTTGAATGCGTCATGAGTGCAAGAGAGAAGTGTGATAGCATGGGTAACTACGCTAAAAGCAATCAGACGACCATCTGCAACCTTTATAGGAACTGCACGCTTCAATGGAATGCCATGCTGAGTTGCAAAAGTGTTATCCATGAAGCATGCATTTGCACCAGTGTTTAACAGGGCAAACTCCTTGAGCTCTCAATTATTGAGGTGAATGTGTATAGGAAACTTGAGTGATGGAATTGTGTGAGCAGCACCAATGGAGCCTACACCTACGTCCAACTTCACAGCTCCTAGACGAAGTGGACATTAAAGTTTTTCGACTGAACTTTAGCTTCAACTTCATGCGTCTTGAACTTTCTGGCTTTAATAAGACATTCTGCCACCTTGTGTCCTACTTCACCATAATACAAACATAAGTTCTCACCGCGATAACGTTGCTTCTCAGCAGTTAAAAGTGGGCTACACTTGTATTTGTCAACCTCCATAGGAACTACTCCAGAAAGTGTTGTAGGAACATGTGCTACAGCTACAAAATTGGCTTGCAAGAACTACTGACGGGATTTTTCCTAATGACGCTTGAATAAATGATCGTTGCAGCAAATGGCCTGTTGCATGATCTCCGATCAATGCAGTCTCATCCCATGGAATGTTCGTGCAAAGTTGCTAAAATTCGGATGCATAAACGGAAGCTGGTCAGAAACCTTGTGTGAGCTTCCTTAACTTTGTGCATGAGGAACGGTATTTATCGAGATCTCCAAAGCAGCTTCAAAGGTAGCCACGAATCCTTCAAAGTCTTTCATTAATGGGTCGCCACGCTCCAGCAAAAGGGCAACCCAAGCTCGTGGAGATCCAACTAGTAAAGATGCCAAATTGTGCATCAGTCGAATAGCGGCATGGTTGCATACGGATTAAATGTCTGATCTGATTCAGGAAACCTTAGAAATCGGTGCGATTGCCACTAAACTTCTCTGGCATGCTGATATTTGGCTCTGAAGAAAAGTTCAATGAAGAGGAAATCACGAATGCTTGAGAGAGAGCCTGCACAGCAGCCTTGGAGGATGCATCAGCAGCTGCATGTGCCGCATTGGTGGAACCTTGCAGATCTGTGACCACTTGGCACAAAGTGGCCAGCTCATAAAGCAACATTTGGTGCTCGTGTTGAAAATGCTCAAAATCTGCCATGATCCGTGAAAAAAGGAGGAAAACAAGGGAGAAAAGCTAAGGAAAAAAAAGTAATTGAAAATCGGGAAGCTATGAAAGTAGTTATTATCAAACTGTCAAGCCACGATTTAAGAACAAGGAGGCTTGACTCAAGCGCAGGACAGGAACTAGGAACAAGATGAAAACATGAGGGAAGGAGCAAGATAAGAACAAGACAAGAATGATCATAAAATGACTGGTGTTGATAGTAACTGATTGTACAATAATTAAGTTGGAGCTTTTATACTCATAACTCCAAGAGATCTAGCATGAGCTAAAAATATACTCCAAGAGCTAATCTAGTCATGAGCTAAAAATAATGTCCCTTATCATGTAGGTATATCCTGTAAGCATATCCTATGTATATCCTGTAGGTATTATCCTGTAGGCATATCCTATATCCCATATCCTGTATCTTGTATCCTGTAGGTTGTATCATGTATTCTGTATCGGGTTGTGACACTTGGTTGTACTCACATCACATGTTAATCAAGGCCAAAGACGGTTCCAAAGATGCTACACTTGGTTTAGTTAGGCAAGGACAAGTGTGCCAACCTTAGGTTTAGTTAGGCTTGGTTTAGTTAGGCAAGGACAAGTGCGCCAACCTTATCAATTAGGCCAGAGGTGGTCCCAAAGACTTCGCTGGTTTAGTTAGGCAAGGACAAGTGCATCAACCTTTATCAATTAGGCCAGAGGTGGCCCAAAGATGCTACGCTTGGTTTAGTTAGACAAGGACAAGTGCGCTAACCTTAGGTTTAGTTAGGCTTGTTTAGTTAAGCAAGGATAAGTGTGCCAACCTTAGGTTTAGTTAGGCTAGTTGGTCGTTGGGGACTCCATAGGCCAGATGCGGGGTTTGCTATGAAGTCTCATTGGTCGCTAGGATGTTGTGGATAGCGTCCAATCCAAGGGTCCACGTCGGTGAGCCGGCCTTACCTCGGGAGTACTGGAAGTGCTGAGATGGCCTCTATTGGACGCCATGAAGGTCCGTGTATAGGTGTGGAGAAGTTCTTCTAGAACAATGCTGGTGCTTGTTACCTGAGTACATTCTTGGCTAGGAGCGGAGCGAGAAGAGAGTAGTCGAAGAGGTGGTGCAAAGAAGGAGCATGTATATGTTATATTGCCTGCCTAAGTAAAAGATGCCCTAGAAAAGTGGAGCAAAGATAAAAATGAGAAAATGGACTAGAAGGACCTCAACCCACTACCAACCTCCCTGCTTATATAGTGGGTCGGCTAGTGCTAGATCCTAGAGTACATGTGCACCCTCTCACTGGTTTGCTGCCCTCCTGCATGTACCATTTATGTGCCTCCCATACGCGCTGTCCCGAGTTACCTTGGTGTTGATCCGGACGATCGGATCTATGCCTAGTTAAACACCGTGTGATAGCTGTCGCCATCAAACATGTACTGTTGTACCTTCCTCGCTTGGCCAGATGCCAGACTTATTTATTGGCACGTCCTTGGGCCATTCCTTTAGCCGTTAACCCCATAATGCTGGCGGTATATGGTGACCTCGCTCTCTATGCGGTCAGCTTCTGCTTTAGGTGGAAATGGTCGCGTCTCGTAGCATGGTCACTCTCTGTAGCCTCGCCTCGAACCTTCCTGTTGCTCCTGAATCTACTTAAGCTGAACCTCCAGGTCCTAAGTCCGCTCTCATGAGTGTTTGCAACTCTTGTTCCCTTACAGTGAGGAGTTGACCTGTAGTTGGGTGTCACTTCTAACTCCATGGTGGTCCACGGTGATCCCTGCAGGGCCTCGACTGGCCAGCGTTCCTTGAGTGACTGGAATGGAACTATAGCCATTGTGCCTCTAACGTGGGTTTCACCAAGGTGGATGCAAGAGTAGCTTCGAGCTAGCTGGTGGACCGGTACAGCTCTTTTCTGGCCACTGCCAGCTCTTGGTGGACCTTCATGAGCTCTGCCTCACGTCGCTCGAGTTCGGAGCCAACTCGAAAACTTGCCGTTCGCCTTTGCTGTGGCCCGCTCGTGGTCTCGTCTGAGTTGATCGTGGAGCCTCTGGAGGCTATCGTACTTGCTCTAGTTGGTCTATAGCAGTCAGTTAACTATTGGCACACTCTTTTACTTGCTTCCTCTTGGCTTCCGCGACCTCCCATAGTTGGACCCCCTCGAGAAGCTATTCCGAATACCCCTTTGCCTCCTTTTTAGTGTCTGGCAGCGGTTCGTAAGCTCCGTTACTATAGCATCGTGTTCTGTGGAGACTCCGTGGAGTCCGAGTGTTGTAATTGCTATTGCCTTCTTGATCCAATCGAAGGCCTTGGATAGTTCGAATGTGCTATAGTGGCCCATTGTCCCTTAGCGTAGTGCCAGTAAGCTTCGCCCAGCACGTTGCATGTATCTCCCTCGCTGCCCGAGTTGGAGGCCTGTGATGGACTGGCTAGACACTTTCCTGGGCCCTACGGCCCTTGTACTAGTGGTATTTCGGAGGCTTCCAGAATTGCCGTGTGGCTGGGACCCTTGGATCCTTTCCTTGTGGTTCCCTTCCCCCGGCTTGCTCTAGCGTGGAGGCTTCTCTTGCCCATTTCTTATGATGACTCTGGCGCGCTGGTTGGCTTTCCTTTGTTGGTTCAACCGATGTATGCCTTCTCTCTTTTCAACTCCGGTGGTGTCCGAATGGAAACTGCGTTGGTAGGGGAATTAGAGTTCAACTGATGACCTAGGTGAGCATCACGCTAAGGTGGTTGGCTATGGTGAGCTCTGTTCGTCCCCTTTGGATCCTGTTGATGCCTTGAGTTAGGGTTAAATCAATAGTGCCTGAGGTAGTCCACCCAGTCCACAGCGACTCCTTCCCAGGCGCTGCACAGGGCGTTTGCTAGTCGTTGTGGCGACGTGCCTCTCCTTCTTCTAGTGAACATGAAAGTTGTGAGCGCCAGGAAACTCGTCCACGTTCATCCACTTCTATATGGAGAGTCTAAACATCGCTATCTCATCCCTGTTAGTGAGGAACCACTGTGTTTGGGCTCCTCTAGCTCTTCCAAGGGTACACTGTCCTCTGGCAGATCGAACTGGTGGCCAACTGGTTCAAGTCAATGCAAAAGTACGCCGAGCCACCCAATTGAATTGCAGATCCACTCACTTGGTTTCCCTGTCTCCAACTGTACCATCTAGATGAATTGACGCTTGCTTGGCAAATTCAGGCTTCTCCACTTCTCCCCACGGGGCCTCGTAGAGTTCGAGTAGTCACATATGTTCCGAACATCGGGTCAATTAATCAATTCCTTAAACCTGGAGAATTTGGGAGCCACGAGTTCCGCAATCCTATCCTAGCCATCATATAGCACTCGGACTTGTCCAGGTGCTGCTCATTTTTGCACGCTCCTACACCTTGAATAATATCCCACATATCCCACAAATTTGTCCACATATCTCATAATCTTTACCCAATAGTCAACCCCAAGTTAGAATTATGACACTCCCGAACTAAAGAAAGAAGTTGAGAAGATTGTTTAGTTTCCATAAATCAACATTAACTAGCTAACATCATCACATGGCAGGGATATAACATAATTTTCAATTGGGTGATCTAGTTGAGCACTAGAATAAAGTCACACAAGCTATATTCTATATAGAAGTCATTCCTGACCTATTTTGAGAAATTTCTTCACAAACAAGGCTTCATAGTGTTAATTGGACCATGCAAAATTATTTGCAACATGTAATTGAAGACCTTTGTTATAATTTAAAATGTAGACCTGGCAAACTCTAATATCCACAATTGAGGATACAATGACAATATTGTTAATAATCCAAACATTGGTTGTCACCCTCAACACTAAGGACTAAAAAAAACCTCCATGTTAAGGTTTTTTTTAAATTAACCTTAGTGTCAAGGATCTTATATAATAAGTTTATTGTGTATATCTATCATGAACACCTCATTTAATAACCATATTAAATCTTAAACTTACGTAATGGCCACCTTAAATGCTAAACCCATGTGGCCCATCTAACGATTATCGTATATTGGATGGTTATGTTTTAAAAAACCTTGGCCTTGATATTTTTCTAAAAATCTCAGTGCCAAGGATCTTATATAATAAGTTTATTGTGTTTATTTGTAATGAACACATCCCACATGGTTCCATCCAATGGCCATCAAACCCACATGGTCCCATCTAACAATTATTTTAAACTCCTTTATAATCCATCATATGGTTACCTATATAATCCATCGATAATTATTAAAGAAGTTATCACATATATACACAGTAACTTGATATATAAAGAGATTTCATGTGTTATCATGTCATCATAATTTGAGAGAAAAAGTTAAGTTATCACATATACCATAGTAATTTTAAAGAAAATCGATGTATTATATATATATATATATATATATAAAACTTAAGAGAAAAAGAAAGAATTAAGTTATGACATACACACAATAACTTGGAGAATATATATTATCACATCACATAATAATTTCAATTATAGAATGTTAAAAAGAAAAGAGTTATTATATACACACATTACACATTAATTGAGAGAGTTATGGAATGCACAAAGGTGTGGTGATATATTTAACAAATGGTAAGTGAACATTGATTGGTCATGAAAGATTCATGGTTAAAAATATCATTCCACACCCCCTATATATGTATGTATATAATAAGATGTTATACATGAACTATTAAAATACAATAATCTTTGCAATTTAAGTTTAGTTATAATTTTTTAATAATGTTCCCGAAACATGTAATATAATATTAAAAATATCAAAATGTAATATTTTAATTTTGAAATTACAGGTGAAAGGTGAGCTACACACTCAAATATGGTAATTCTTTTTCTAATGTGTAAATCTGCTATATATGCTCTTTTGCATTGATGCATCAAACTGTTATTAATTCTTTCAGGTATATACAACATACATACATACATACATACACATATACAGATACTGTATACATACGCAGGGTCACTACACACATAGACAAAACAGAAAGGCTTAAACAGTTGAATCAGAGATATATAACTCATTCTGAAAAAACAATAGAGAAAAAGAATGTGTGTGTGCGCGTGTGTGTGTGTGTGTGAGAGAGAGAGAGAGAGATGAACTGCTCTAACTGCTTCAATTCCTCAATAATCTCGTCTTCTGGTATGTAGAGCGCTCACATACTCGCCAAATCTGTCATTAAGACATGATATACAAAAGAATATACCTCGTTTATTAATAGCGTGTGTGTGTGTGTGTTTTATAAATGGTATTCATACGGTTATGAAAATGTGTACGAAGAATCATCAGACCTCACCAATAATCTAATTTTAATAACATATTATACATATGAATAACAATATAAATTGAAACTTGAAACACACACACCTGTAGAGTGCTACCCCCTTTTGAGTCAGTGGATAGACAGCAAGCGTCCATGGTTCAAGTGGATTCCAGTGGAAATCAATAATTTGGTCCCTGTACCATTAGATACTTAAACCGTGATTACAACTAAACCACTTAAGCTAATTAATCTTGCTTAACATGTAAGGAGAGATTTTCTGTCCAGCATGTTGGAAGAACAGTCCATCTGGATGCTTCTTTCCCGTGGTTTGTCATTCATAAACGTTTGTATACATATATGTACATACATACCTACATATACACACACACATACATAATTACACGCACAGACATAAACATTGAATGCTTACTTTTACATAATCCCATATGTTTAACACCGCATTGAGCTTTAGCCGGACACCACTGCATTAAAGCATAATGTATTATATACAATATAATTAACATTATGTAACTATACTAATACATTTGTAAAACATATAATATACATATATACACACACATACAAACGCAACATACATAGACACGTACCTGCACGCATAAGACTGATTGTTTGTACATAAAGATGCACAAAGTACACAAGTAAGATACATGATGTTTTAAGGTATAGGTTGTACGTGGTGAATTCAGTCATCCATGAATGTTAGAAAATAATTAGCTTTTTGAAAGTGCGGTTACATACAAAGTTAAAGTGTTACCCATATTTTTATTTTTGTAACATACAATATAATAAATACTTACAAAGAGTAGGAACATACATTATCTTAGTAGGTTAAAAAACCCCACGAGCGTGTGATGAATGAAATATCTCCAATACCATAAATACCATGTTGTTATTATTACTTAATTATAAAGCATTTTGTCATAGTTTTATTACAATTTTTTTTCCTTTGGACATTAACTATTATTACCTACTTGACTCTAGATGTAGTAGGAAATAGCTCGCTTAGTGCACTTGGGTATTTAATAATGATTTAGTATTGAGTGTTATTAAGTATTTGTATGAAAACTTTAAACGGAAGCTAGAATTTACTTTTAGAAATCTACCCCCAATTTTAACGTCTCAGTTATACTAATTCGTTAATGCAAAGTGTTTAGCATATTAAGTAAGGTTAGGAACACCCCTAAGGTTGACCTAACCCTAGGGTTGTCCTAACTCCCACCCCTTGGGTAGGGTTTAGGGGTAGGAGTAAGGTTAAGTTCAAAAACTCATCTCATTAACTAATTAAGGGCTAATTAATTCTTACTAGTCCACTTACACATATAGGAAAGAGGGGAGTGGCGCTCCATCACATAAATAAGGTAAAGTATGTAGTAGGAGAGGTTCATGAGTTTTGATTGAGTTCGTTACACTTTTACCAATATCTATTATTATAACTTCCAGTAACGTCCCACCTTTGGGGTAGCCTATCCTTAATGTTGGGAAATTCATGATTGAAAAGTCTTATCGAAATGTACATTCCAAAGGACATAGGTTGAGGCATGTCTTCAGCCTTCTCCTTCACGTTAAGCTAGGTGTAGCACTCATAACTAAATAAGGACACATCATGTCCTTGGTTAATTATGGGCATAGGATCTTAGTTAACAGGTTTTTGTTACCGATTTTTTAAGGGATTTACAGAAGGGTTTCTAAAGTTGGCATTGGAGAGCCACATTTGTAACACCTGGTGCAACTCTTGAATATAAAGGAGCTATTAACATAATTGTCCATAATTGAACTACCTAATAAGCAAGAGTACTTGTGCTCACATCAAAGTACTAAGTTTGGGCATTAATTCAAGGAAGGTTAGGTCTTATAACTAAGTGTGTTATTAACACATTTGAATAAGGGGGTGTTTTCTTTGGGATCCAAAGGTTGAACAACCTAAGCTCATTAGTAAAAAACTCTTTTCACGGCACTTGTAAGGTTATGTACTTAAGGTTATTCAAACTTAGCCTTGGGGAGTTTTGCTTAGTATAACATTCATATTTGCTTTTAACGCACCACTAAGTACTAGCCTAGGTCTAAGGTATAACTTGGCCACTCAAACCTTTATAAGTTAATTGTGATTTAGGGTACTCTTTATCACCTTATAAAAGTTGTACTTTTAAACAAGGGTGATTCCTCAAGGGATAAGTGATGATGCCTTAACTCTATCATGAAGGTATGTGAAAGACATGTCTCCTTAACAAAGTTAGGGCATAAGCTTATCTAAGTTTACTAATATAGTTTACATGGGTTATCCTTTAGGATTTGAACACATTTTGTCCATAACAATTTTTATACTTGACAAAAATGATTTTTTATACCAAGATAAGTAAGTGGTTGTTCCAAAATCAATAAAAATAAAAATAATTTTAAAAAAACTAATTATCACGACTTTCGTTGCAATTATAAGTTTAACTTTAAATTACATAAGCCATTGTTCAAAGTTGATTGTAGATTTATTAATTTTGAAGTCTTAGAGTTTGTATCATTTTCAATTTACATTCAACTTCACAATAGTTAAATTTATTATAATAATCACAATTTTTTATTCTTATTATTATCCTCATTTACTATCAAACTCCTTACCTTCGTTCATTTTTTAAAGTTGTTTAAAAAGAATTTTCAATAAACAAAGCTTAATTAGATTTGAAGTTGAGGAAAGATGGGCATCCTTAACTTCAATCTAATTAAGCTTTGTTATTGAAAATTCTTTTAATGCCCATCTTTCCTTCTTTTCAATAATAAGAATACACAATTAAGCTTAAGCTTTTGAACATGCATCCAAGTTGTTACAAAGAGAATTGAAGAAATTAATAAGAGAAATAATTTTGGAGAAAAAGGAACTTCTTTTCCTTATTTGACTTCTCAATTTATTAATACGTGTCATCTAGATTTCCCTAGTGGTCAAACTTAATCTATCTCAAGTTGACCATTTTATGCATAGGTGGCCAAATTGGATATGTGTTATTCCATATGCTTATTACATAGCTTTTGCCATAAGTCCTTATTGATGTAGTTCTTGTCAAGATTGAAATCATAGAGTACATTATTTATCACAGCCAGAAAAAAAAGTTAAGGAAAAATAATAACAATAATAACAAAATTTACCATGGGTTATAAGGATCCAGAATAATTCCTTCTTCGCCATGCAGCAAAAAGTAGTTGTAGTAAGGATCATAATAGTCATCCGGCATGGGGAAATTTTCATAGTTACTCACGAAACCTGTAAAAACAGTTGTGTGTGTGTGTGTGTGTGTGAGAGAGAGAGAGAGAGAGAGAGAGAGATTTCAAGTTACTCAGGATACCTGGAAAACAATGTGTGTGTGTAGAGGGAGAGAAAGAGAGAGAGGAGAGAGAGAAGGAGAGGGAGTGTGTGTATTGTGTGAGAGAGAGAGAGAGGGAGAGGAGAGAGAAGAGAGAGGGAGAGGGAGAGGAGAGGGAGAGGAGAGAGAGAGAGAGAGAGAGAGTACTTTCAAAGTCCGTGGGCCAATCTGGGGTACGATAAAACTTGAGATGTGCATGGCTTGGACGCCATTTAGGATCCAGATGTTTACATGTATATGTGAGGGAGTTAGGAACTTCATGTATCACACACCTCCATCTTAACCAGAACGCTACAGGCCTCAGGCCTGTCATCAGTGACATCCTAGAATGTGTCACGATATCAAGCACAAGCTACACACATATATATACATTTATGAATACACCCACACACCCACACACCCACACACACACATATGCATATATATCCTTACAACAAGCTTGAGGACCGGAATTAACTCGTGTTTCAAAGTGTAGCCGACGTGAAGAGGAGTATTAAGACCAACGGCGAGGATTTGAAATACAGGTTTTACAGTGCTCCTACATGGATGGTGAATATTCTCGATACGGTCGAATCCAATTGGCATCCCTCTATATGAGTGTAACCTCCACCGTTTCATGTACAAGGTTCAATCTTCTTGTTGGGATTAGTGATGTTTAATATTATATAATGACACAAATCAAGCTTGTATGCGTAATAGTTGCCTAGTCCTTCCTGTTTATAAACTGTATAAAGATCTTAACACACACAGACACCACACACACACAAACAGTTGCCTAGTCCCTTCTGTTTATAAACTGTATAAAGATCTTACACACACCACACACACACAAATAGTTGCCTAGTCCCTCTGTTTATAAACTATGTATAAAGATCTTACACCACACACACACACATAGTTGCCTAGTCCCTCCTGTTTATAAACTATGTATAAAGATCTTACACACACGCACACACACACACATCGTTGCTAGTCCCTCCTGTTTATAAACTATGTATAAAGTTCTTAACACACACACAGTACCTCCTGTTATAAACTATGTATAAAGATCTTAACACCTGCTATGTATAAAGATCTTAACACACACACACACAGTTGCCTAGTACCTCCTGTTTATAAACTATGTATAAGATCTTAACACCTGCTATGTATAAAGATCTTAACACACACACACACAGTTGCCTAGTACCTCCTGTTTATAAACTATGCAAACATACACACACACATAGTTGCCTAGTCCCTCCTGTTTAATAAACTATGTATAGAGATCTTAACACACACCACACACGTACCTGCTGTTGCTTGTCAATTATCTCAGGCTTCACTGAAAAGACGTCCCCTAAGATGAACCGAATACTCTCGAGTTGCAGAAGGGGAGGACGTGGAGAGTAATAAACATGGAAGCAGAAGAGAATAAATGAGAAGATAACAGCTGCAAGAAACACTAAGCCGATAAGAAACGACGCAATCTTGAAATATCTGCTCCTGTCCGTGGTCATGATTTTAAACCTCCTCCTCGACTCCATGAGCATGAAGACGAGGAATACGGGAAACTCTGGAGGTAATGGGCCTTCTCCAAGCCCAAGATATGGGTCGTGCTCATACATTGTACCTGATTTTCTCCTTGCTGATGAAGCTTCTGCAGTCTCTTGAGCTGCATTTTCATCTTCCTGTATGAATGCTACTTTCCTCGCGATGTAAGCGAATATGATGGCTCCTGGAGTGGAGAGATTCTGTAGCTCAGATTGTGCTGGAGGTGATGACTGTAGCTGAAATTCCTGCTGAGATTCCTGGAATTCCTCGATTTCTGGATGGGATTGCTGGATTTCTTGTTGGGAATGTTGGGATTCCTCTTGAAGTTCTTCTCCCTGCCCTTCCATAGTGATTCTCCTCCGTGGCGCTTCATCCAGGTCCAACGTTTCATTCCCTGCCCTAAAATTTCTAGGGCTGACTCACTCCAAAAAGCGAGTGTCCAACGTTAAGTATATGATTTTATTTTATCATGGATTTAAAATTCTAATTTAAATATTTTTTAATATATTTAAATGAAAAAAAAAATTCAATCTTATAATTTAATTAAATTATTATTAATAAACCCTAAACCCTAAACTTTTCATAAACCGTATTCACATTAAACATATAAATACATTTATTTATAAACTTTTAAACATTGAAATTAACTTGAAAACAGTTAATTAGATTATATGTTTATCATTTATTTTAATAATACTTCTTAAAGAAAACTTTACATCTAATTTACAATTAATGTACCGTATAACATTCTTAAGAGTACAACATATTATTAGAATATTTTAATTAATATTTATTAAAATTAAAATAAATATATAAGCACTAGCCCTTAATTAAATTTGAACACGACTTTACTTACCTTAAACATATATTTAATTACCTTAAACATAAGATATTTTAAAAACTGAAATTTAAATTATCTAATTAAAACACATTCTTAAAATACATATTGCATCATACATTGCATATTTAAATTTCTCTTATAAATGTGAAACAAATCAGCATTTGAATGTGGAACGCTTTCAAAGTAAATTAAACTTAATATATTGTATACAGTTTAATTAATCGTCGATGAACCTCTCCGATATTAATATGAATGTTAGAATTATATTTTAATTTAATAAGCTCTCTCTCTCTCTCTCTCACACACACACACACACACACAAATCTCTAAAATTGAGAAGTTTTTATATTTTCAAAACTCTTCAACTTACATGAGCAGTAGATAGTTAACTTACATAATACAAAACCAACACCTCCAAAAGGAACGATCACTATAGAACAAAAACAAATAATCAGCTGCTTGTGTGTGTGTGTGTGTGTGTGTGTGTGAGAGAGAGAGAGAGAGAGAGAGAGAGAGAGAGAGAGAGAGAAAGAGAGAGAGAGAGAGAGGAGAGAGAGAGAGAGAGAGAGAGAGAGAGAGAGAGAGATTACCTTTCGTAGAGGTTTTAGACCAAGCTGTGCACGAAGTTTGTTGGCCTCAATAATCTCTGGATCTTCTTCTTCAACAGGAGCAGCCTCTTTGCTTTTCTTCTTCTTCTTCTTTTCACTTTCAGGTACTGCACGAAGCTCACCCTCCTCCATCGGATCGTCCGTATTTCTGTCCCTCCGGTCCGTCCGATCTTTCCTGCTTGGAGAAGATCTGTGCCTATCCCTCCTGTATAAGCTCAATGAATATGTATATTTATATATACTTGGCGTACATGTCCTGAGTAAAAATAACGCGTGTATATGTGTGCATATGTTTGCTCATTCGATTATATTCCCTCCTCCGTATATATACATACCTTTCCCTGCTCCGACTTCGGCTTCTTCGTCTCGCATGTCTGTCTCTATCTCTATCTCTATCTCTGTCTCTGTCCCTGTCCCTGTCCCTGTGTCGGTCTTCCCTGTCTCTTTCCCCTAATGTAGAATCATGTTAGTGAACATTCTCATATTTTCAACCTTACATTAGTAAATCATGTTGATAAACGAAAATATGCTTTTTCAACCAATTATATATGTGTTGTATGTATATATTTATATATTTATGTTAAACACTAGTATATACCTCTTCTGTGGTAATCTCTGTATAAATCTCGTTCTCGGTCCCTGTAATCCCTGTCTCTGTCCTTGTCCCTACGATCCCTTCGATCCCTGTCGTCGGAGTCTGTCTCTGTGATGACGGTCCCTATCTCGTTCTCTCTCCTTTCGATCTTTGCGTTCCTGATAAACACATTGGATTAAAATAAGATATAGATACATATATACAATACAACTTACTGTATAGCTGCAATACTAACATTCTAAGATATCTAGATATAAACATTTGGTGTATTAGAGATTCATCGCCATCCAAAGAAACAAATATGAGTTTTCTAATGCGGCTTTAATATGTACCTTCTCCTTTAGAAGTTCGAGAGCAGCCTCGTCCTCTTCTTTTTCCTCTTCTTCTTCGAAGTCCTCTTCCAGTACACTCTTTCTCGGCTCTAGCTGCCCGTTTTGCTCCAAAACATCCCTGCATATATTAACTATGTGTCATATGATGTATGATATGCTATACTACATTTTAAAAAGAAATCTATGTCATGTCTTGTAGGACAGTATATCAATACGAAGGACAGTATCAGCTAAAGAATTACAAAATAATATATATACACGCGCCTGTGTTTCTTTATTGGTATCGGTGGTAATTAATTTACCTTTTAGGAACTCGTGGAAGAGAAATGTCGCAGGAGTATTCAGATGTCAAGAGCTCGTCTATGTACTCGTCAACATGGCATAGAGAATACACTGCATCAGAAGAAAAGACGTAAGTACTTAATCACAAAAGATACACACACATACACGGACGAAAATGAATCTACTTACATCCATCGGATTTCTTCATTCGTATTTTTCTGTAGTCGTTGTATAGCGGCTCCAGATAGTGATAGATGTCTGTAGGCTTCCCAACAAGCCGCAAGTAAAAAGCACCCAACACCCTCACATACCTATATAAAAATGTATCAACAATAAACACACACCACACACACACACACAAAGTTAATTAAGAACCACTTACTTGTAATCTTCGTTCTTGATAAACTCGACCACAATCTCCTTCTCGGGTTGGATTTGTAGCATCTTCAGCGTGAGACACAGAAACGGAGTAGGCATTCTATTGCCACCGTAAGTACCCCCGACATGATCTATCTCCATTGCCTTGTCCACCAGAGTCTCAGCTGCAAACGGCATTTATAGTTTTAAATGAAGAAGGACACTAAATTCTTTTATGTATATGAAAGCATCGATCAAAAAGAACGTAAATCAAAGTAAAATAGGAAAGTACAAGTATAATTAAGGGAAACAAAGAGTATATAAATACATGAATATAGTGTATAAAGCTCAGGATTTAATATATAAATCTCGTACATAATATTGTTATAGTGGTTTACTGAAATAAAAATGAAAGTAGTGTTGTTACGTATATATATATATAGTATTTTAAGTATATAAAACATGAAAAAAGCGTAAGGGGTTGAAAATATAATGTAATATATAGAAAAAAATCTAAGTATGTCCACACATGAAATATAATATATATAATGTATAAAAACAGAAGGGAATTCACAGAAAACATATAGCATACCTGTTAAACCGAAACATTGCTCCTTCCAATAGGAGCTATTATGAATCTTCTCCGAACGATTTTCTCCACCAAGTTCTGCGGATTCGTGCCGTGGACATTCCTCGCCCCAGGGTCCGTGCGATTCGCCATGGCTGATAAACCCTAAGACAGAGAAATAACCCTAATTAACCTGTATTAAATAGAAACGTTTTAATTTATATTTAAAACATTTTTTTATTTTAACTTTTAGGGTTCTATCCCTAGGTCGCATCAATCTCCGCCCAGGTCTGTAGCGGCTACAATCGCAGGTGCGCAATCTCTCTCTCTCTCTATCTCTGTGCACACATTACAGATCTCAATTAGATTTCACATTAAATCAGCTCTTTACATACACATACATAATCACGCGACATACGAGTGTATTGATTCATATCATCTGTTTGTTTTGTAGAAAACATGCCGGCTCCACGCATGAGCATTTTCAGTTTCCTGTCCCCGACAGCAAAGGTGACCCGTACAGAGCTCGCATCTGCCATGTGTTGGAGTGTTACGTTCGTTGCCGGTGCTTTATGGATGACCCAGGTATTCACATGTATACATACACATACACAAACAGTTAATATATATATATTTAATGTATGTTAATAAATATTTTTAATATCATTCAAACTCAGAGTCTATTAATTTTGTTAATGCATACATACATATATGGGTCAATGTAAATATGAAGTGTTAAAACTTAGAAGTCAAATACATGTAATACATGAATTGATTTGTTTTTTCAATCAATCAAATGCTTTAATTTCTTTAAGTAATGCATATATACGAATAACATGTTGGATTAACATATATAAATTTCATTGTGGGTATATAACTGTCCAGATCCGTCACTAGACGCAGCTTTATTTCACGTTACATAAAATCAATACGACATACTTATGATGTCCATTCCCAAATTTCGGGACACACACACACAAGAGATATGTATACATACATGCAACATATATACTTATATATAAAATGTTTGTGTTTTCAGCCGTCAAAGGAGTGGTTCAAAACGACGTTATTCGGTAATCCAGAGTCCCAGGAACAGGAGCAGCCTGCGACCTCCTAAGCTGCTTTCAAGGTCTGAGTGAACATGACAACTCTTTATAAGTAACCTTTTTTCTGAATAACATGGATTTTTTCTATATAATTCCCCGTTTTATTTCATTCTTATAAGTTTATGTGTCCGTCTGTATTCTGCCATTGACACTATGCAGCAAGAATTGCATGGAATATACGATATTTGGAATATGCTTCTTATTTCCTTGCGAAGGGGCGTGTCTCTTTAGTTGTGTACGCGTGTTGCGTGTGTTTCTTTTTGTGTAGAGTGTACAGAGATGGTGTCTGGGAAGACGATCTCTACGTTTAGGACGAGTTACTACAACATTGTGAGTCCAACTGCAAAGCCAAGAAGAGAAGAATTCCTGTCTTCCATTACTTGGTCTGCTACAACTTTAGTTGGCTGTATATGGCTTATTCAGGTGTGTGGAGAGAGAGGGAGAGAGAGAGAGAGAAGAGGTCTCTCTTTGTATTGCTAACGATGTTTTTTCTTGGACAGCCATGGGACTGGATGAGGGAGTTAGTTTCCAGAGGTGGTGACAAGAAATGATGTTTTCAAAGCACTGATTGAATACCAGGTGATTATGTCTATGTATGTGCATTCATCCATACGTACATGTATGGGGATGTGTGTATATGAGTTTTATGGATTGGACTGTTTGTTGTGGATGCACTCAAAATACACAGTAAAACTACACTCACAAATACACACACGCGCACCCTATAAGAATGTTACAAGTTTTGTTTATCTTGGTGGGTCAAGATAGCAAGAAAGAATGTGCCAAATGCCACAAGGATTAGGAGGGTAAACCAGATTATATCCACGTTGTTAGTTATCCGTCTCCAAACTGATATCTTCACATTGATGTTTCCCACCATTCCCTTGCATATCTCACACTTCCTGCAGCATAATAGACAAAAGCTCTCATAACAGGTTTTATCATGATCTTCTGTAGCATATAACATTTCATATGTAGGCTACATTTGATAATGTCTCTCTCTCTCTCTATACATAACAGGTTTTAGCGATCTTAGCATACAACATTTCATATGTAGGCTACAGCTGTATGTGTTGCACTCGATAGTGTATGTACAATGTGCGTTTGCACACCCACACACACGTCCACATGCTCTGTGTATGTATATGTTTATGCGGATGCACATTTGGCTGAGTGAGCATCAACATGACTTTTTGTAGTCTAAGATGCACACACACACCTACACATGTGTGTGTGCGTGCGCGTGCGTGTGTGGAGAGAGATTTACCTGGTGCCTCTGATTTTGAACCAAGCTTCAGCACACTTTCGGTGAGCAAGTGCTAGATCGTCTTTACATGTACAAGTGAGTTCAATCAACTCCCGAGCTCACCGCGGACATCGGGGGACCCCAGATGGCACACTCTACACACCCTGAAACTCCCCTCGGCCGCCGCGACCTTGCCATTCTCAACACTTCCTTGTTCTTCTCCTTCTTCTTTACACCCACCAGTGTCCTCAATCTCTTCATTAGCATATTCCCCTACATTGATTATTACAGCAACATAATCTTCTTGATATTCAGATGCCATAGCAAAGAGAGAAAGATTTTCATGTTATAACTTAATCAAAATTATTATAATAGTATTACATATTTTGTGTATGTATTATAATCTAAGGTTGTTCATGCAGTTTGAATGTTAGGTGTTCAAATGTAGCACGGAATAGGCAAGGAAAGCAACATCGCACCCAATAATATGATATGATTAAATATATCTATTTTATTTTAACCTTGTACACTATCAAATTTTGTGGATTTTCTCACTCATCTCTTAATAAAAGAATAAAAAATGGCATGTACACGTGTGAGTAGAGCAATGTGACACGTGAACATAAATCTACCTTAGGATAGAATAATGCATTACTTATTCTGATTAATTATACAGTCATTTTCTACCGTCGGATGCTGTAAGGGATATATCAACCGTCGATTTAAACAAAAAGGAAGGTTTAATAATTATAATTATAATTAAAATAATAAACATGTATAAATTAATTTTAAATTTATATTAGAAACTGATTCTATATATTAACTATAAAATTATATATTAATTTTAGGACAAGTCATACTATTTAAATTACATGTTTTATTCTTAACTTGGTCATTTGAGGTTAACATTCTCTAATAGAAGTAAACTATTTATAATTCATTAACCCAAAGTCAGTTTGTAAGATACTGTATATATATAACATATGTATATACGCATGTGTATATACACACATGCGTAGTGACACATGGGTGGTGATCTGGCCCCATGTGTCAGCGCCACGTGTCGCATGTGTGCCACGTGGCAGGGTCTCCTGTATATAAGCAGGGTTTTTGTAGTAAACATCTGACATTTTTTAATATATTGCTCTTTCATTGGTGGAGAAGTTGGGTATTCCTTTCTTCCGCCTTTTCTTTTTCTTGTTTCCATGACAATGAACATGGAGACGGCTTTTAGCATTATTGCTACTGCTATTGATGCACAAACTAAGTTGTTGGAGCGCTTTGTTGAGGGTCCGTCCTCCTCTTCCCCGTCTGAGCCTCATGCCGGGGGATCTGCTTCTAGTACTTCATCTTCTTCACAGGCCACAAATCCGAGGGTTCGACCCCGATCTTTTTGTGGTGATCCGGGAGATGATGTATACCACTGGTTTGATCATTTCCAAGTCATTGTTCGTTACCATGGTTGGGATGAGGCCCGTGCTCTCAGAGAATTCCCTACATGTTTGGAAGGCCCTGCGCTCAAGTGGTATAATGGATTGGCTGCGGAGATTCAAGCCAATAGTAATCGGTTAACGGAATGCCTCAAACGTACGTTTGGCAAAGTTGAGGATTCAGATGATGCTTTCCAACAACTGCATGCGATACGACAACATCCTGGTGAGTCTGTTATGCGGTTCAGTATTAGGTTCGGGGATTTAGTTCGGCGTGCATATCCTAACATGCCTGAGCCTATTAAGCTCGGTATGTTATGGCCAACTATGCGACCCGAACTTGTTCGATTCGTTCGGGCTCTTCGTCCTACCACATTGGAGGAAGCTTTTGCACTAGCTCAACGTTTTGAGTTGGTGCCTGGTGAGGGCCGTGTTCCCCTTGGGTTACCTGCTCCTCTTGTTCAGCGTGCTGATCCAATGGAGGTTGATGCTGCTGCATATGTGCCCGCACGGCAAGCCTTTCGTGGTCGACCTCGGGGCCCACCCCTCCACGAAATCGTCCTGCACCTGCTCCAGTACCTGCCCGTGGTGGTCAAAATCCACGGATTCGTGACAGGAGGAATCGGAACAATGCAGGTCGACCCAATCAAGTTCATTGTTGGGCCTGTTGGGCACCTGGACATACTTGGCGGGCATGCGATGTGTATCCTGATTGGCGTCCACCACATCCAGGCTGGCGACCATATGTTCCGGATGGTGTGCCTGTGGCGGCCATTATGTCTGATGATGAGCTTCCAGATGACGAAGCCTCTCTTGCAGTGGATCTGTTGCGGAAAACCAGTAATCGTACGGGCGACGGAGGGATCCCGTGCGATGGAGACTTCACCTCCATGCTTTTTCCGCTATGCATATCAAGGTTTGCAAGTTCCACCAGATCATCCAGTTTTCACATTTTCTGCACGAGTGAATGATCTTTCAGTCACAGTGCTTGTGGATACAGGATCCAGTATGTCTTCCATAACTCTTCTCTAGCGCATCGGTGCTCGTTACCCTTAAGACGTGCAGATAAGGTCTTGCACATTTTATATGGTAATGGGCAGGGGTCTCGTGCAGTATCACAGTTACACCACTTCGACTACGCTGGTTTGGGTGCCAACTGTAAGTTTCCCTCTGGGTCTCTTAGGGTTGTCCCTTCCCAGGTCTTTGACATCATTCTGGGATGTGATTGGTTAAAGCAGTCGAAAGGTATGTGTTTTCACTCTCTCCTCCTGTATTACGCTTGGAGTCTGTGTCTTGCAGTCTGTTCCTTTACGTCCAGAGAAGCTTGTTGCTGTTTGTATCACGCATACAGCTCCTTTGATTCCGGTCTTGGGGTGGTGTTCATCTCAACAGGTTCAAATGCCGGATCCGTCACCTGAGTGTCGAGCACATGCATCGAACAACTTAAAAACAGTATGCAAGTTTGTTCAAATTTGATCTGTCCCAAGGTGCACGTGTGAAGACTCGACACTGTATACCCACGGCAATGCAAAGCCTTTCAAAGTCCCGGTTCGACGCAGGTCACCAAAGGAGTTATCAGCCATGCGAACAGCTGTTACTGATATGATTGGTAACGGTGTGTCGTCCGTCACGGAGTCCATGGGCATGTGAACCTCATTTGGTTCCCAAGCCTGATGGATCTCTCCGATTTTGTGTGGATTACCGACCTCTTAACGATGTTACCATCAAAGATGTCTATCCACTTCCGAACTCTGCCGATCTATTAGATCGTTTGGGTCAGAGTCGATGGTTTACTAAGTTGGATTTGGCATCAGGATATTGGCAGGTTCCTATGGCTGAGGAGGATATTCCAAAAACGGCCTTCCGGACACCATTTGGTCTTTACGAGTTTTTGGTCATGCCTTTTGGATTGACTTCAGCTCCTGCCACCTTTCAACGCATGATGGATGAGCTTCTTTCCGATATGCCTGATATCACTGCCGATTTTATCGACGATGTGCTCATTCATGGGTCTGGTTCTTGGGAGGATCACATTCGTGATGTACGGCGCGTTCTTGATCGATTTCGAGAAGTTGGCCTGAAGTTGAAACTTGAAAAGTGTGTGTTTGGTTCGACCGACACCACTTACTTGGGTTACCGTATATCTCGAGAGGGTTTACAGGTGGATCCAATGAAGTTGCGAGCTGTTCGAGAGTTCCCTCCCCGTACAGTACAGGAAGTCCAGCGTTTCTTGGGCACGGTGCAGTACTTGGGTCGATTCATCGATCATCTCACTGATCGAACTGCCCCTCTTCGGGAGTTAGTTCGTCCACAGGTATCTTTCAGGTGGACTCGCAGGTGTCAGCAGGCATTTGACCAGTTAAAAGAGTTCCTGACAACTCCACCATTGCTTCAATACCCAGATTTTACTCGTCCGTTCATTTTACGAGTAGATGCCTCAGATGTTGGTATTGGTGGTGTATTGATGCAAACTGATGCTGTGGATTCTTCAATTCGACACCCGGTGGCTTACATTAGTCGAGTACTCACGCCGGCTGAGCGGAATTATTCCACTACTGAAAAAGAATGCCTTGCTGCTTTGGGGTTTTGAACGACTTCATGCCTACTTACATGGGAGTGAAACACTTTTGGAGTGTGATCATGCTGCTGTCACTTCCTTATTAAAACGGAAGAATTTAGTGGGTCGCGTAGCCAGATGGGCATTACGTCTCAGGTATATAACTTTAAGGTGGTGCACAGGCCTGGGCGAACAATGGTGGATGCGGATGCACTTTCTCGAGCACCCCTCTCCGATTCCACTTTGCCTGCTCATGCAGTAGCTGCAGCGTTCGGTTTGATACAAGCCCCTCAGGTATTTGATGCCAACTTACCATCCTTGAACAGTGGCAGGATGCTCAAGAACATGAACCATGGACGAGGCAATTACACGATGCGTTTGCAAATCCATTTCCGAACTCTTGGTTTGACAATATCATGCTCAGTTTCGACTTAGGATGGTTTATTGTATTTTATTGGGACAAATCCAGAGGACAGATGGCGTTTGGCTGTACCCTCTACATATGTTCCACACCTTCTTCGAGCATATCATGATTCACCTATTGTTGGAGGTCATCTTGGTCACCAACGAGTGTTGGAGAAGCTGCGCCGATCATTTTATTGGCCAGCATGCGTGGTGATGTGATCAGGTATATTCAAAGTTCCCACTTGTCAAACTCGGAATTCCTCTACGACTCGGGCCATGGGGGTGTTGGAATCCATCAATGTCTCTCGCCCTTTTGAGTTAATTGCAGTGGATTTAATGGGACCTTTTCCACGTTCTTCTCAAGGTAACCAGTACATCATTGTTGTATCCGATTATTTAACTCGATGGGTGGAGGTTGGTGCTCTTCCGGATGCAACTGCCATGTCAACAGCTTTGTTTCTGTTCGATAATGTGGTTTTGCAGCATTCTTGTCCAGAGCGGATGTTATCAGACAATGGCCCCGCTTTCATTGCAGAGGTATTCCGAGTGTTGTGTGAGAGGTTAGGGGTAAAACATTCATTTGCCTCTCCGTATCATCCACAAACTGATGGTTTGGTGGAGCGATTGAATCGGACCTTCAAGGGTATGATCTCGAAGTATGTGAACTTCAATCACACGGACTGGGATTGGTATTTGCGATGTTTGAGATTTGCTTATGTAACAGGCATTCAGAGTTCGATTGGTATCTCTCCATTCAAGGCATTGTATGGATATGATCCTAAGTTGCCTAGTGAATTGGGGTTATCATCGAATCTGCCACGTGCCGAGGATGCAAAGATGTGGGCTCGACATTTGGATGCTGTTTTGCCTCTTCTGCGTGCAGAGTCTGCTGAACATCTTGGTCGAGCTCAAATGCGGCAGCAATCTTCTTACAATGCACGACATCAAATTCCACCAGATTTTGCTGACGGTGACTTAGTCCTGGTACGTTTTCCCAAGCTGACTGCACCTGGGCTTGCAACTGGTTTATTACATAAGTGGCTTGGTCCCTACCGAGTACTCCGAAAGGTTGGTCCTCAGGTATATCAAGTACAGTTGGTGGGATCTCATGAGGTTGAGATAGTTCACGTGGTTCGAATGAAACGGTTTGTTTTGAGACTCGTTGAGTACATTTGGTCATACCTTAGATGGCCCAGCTCACACGGATCCAGGACCATCAGATCCATCACCATCTACACAGCCGCAGAGGGGAGGATAGTGTAAGATACTGTATATATAACATATATATACGCATTGTATATACACATGCGTAGTGACACATGGGTGGTGATCTCCCCCATGTGTCAGCGCCACGTGTCGCATGTGTGCCACGTGGCAGAGGTTCCTGTATATAAGCAGGGTTTTTTGTAGGTTACACATCTGACATTTCTTAATATATTTGCTCTTTCAAGTTATCCATTTAATTAATTTTAAATGCAATAATAATTATATTCTTAAAAACAATTTTAATAAGCTTTTATCAATACAATTGTGTACGTTTCAAGTTTGTAGTTTTCATAACTTTACTAAACAAATGTATAATACAATATTACATAATTCCCTGTATGTCCTTCGTGTGTGTGTGTGTGTGTGTGTGTTGTGGGTGTGTGTTTGAATGCAATGCATCAAAAGAATAACACAAAAGACTTTAAGAGAAATTTTTTAATGTATACAGTTATATAAAAAGATGCGTATAATAATAATAATAATAACGATGATGATTTACTAAATAATTATTATTATTATTATGTTAAGTTAATAGGGCTTCCATTGTGTAATGGGGTCAGCAGATGCTCTCGAATGCATTGATCTTGCTTGTGTAGACAATAAGCAGCTAGCTTCACAGCTCCGCAAGGTATATTTATGATATTCTCACTATATGCACATATGTATGCATATGCGTGTGTGTTTGTGTGTATTAACAAAATATTAAATAGGCATTCTTGGACACTGGATTTTCTATGTTATTAATCATGGGATTAGCCAAGAGTTTATCGATCAGCTGTTTGCACACAGTCAACAGTTTTTCGAATTGCCTCTATATGAGAAAATGAAGCTTCTTCAAGATAAGAACAATCGTGGAATATACTCCATATGGGGAACAAAAACTTAATCCCATGTCTAAACACGGTAGTTAAGTGTGTGTGTGTGTGCAACACACACATATATATGGTATATGTAAACACCACAGGAGATTCCAAGGAGGTTTATTATATTGGTCCCGAGATACCTGAAAGTCATCCTAGAGCTAAAGAGCCTCTACAAGGCCCAATCAATGGGCCTTCCAGGTTACACACACGCACGCACGCATGCACGCACACACACGCTTATGTTTTATATATTCACTCACTTGAAAACAGAAGTGTTGCCAGGATGGAGGGAGACTATGGAAAAGTATTTCGAGGAAGCTGAGTAAGTATATGCTTTCTTAATCAATATTAAGCTCATTAATAATATTTAATTAAAATTTGTTTCTAATGCAGGAGGTTATCAAGAAGGCTTATAAAACTCATTGCATTATCATTGGAGCTAGATGAGCGTTCTTTGATAAACCAGGGATGTTTGATCAACCTATGGCCTTGTTACGGTTGCTTCGATATCCTGGTAAAACACACACACACACATGTGTGTGTGTGTGTTGATGTATGTATATGTATTTACAGCTCAAGTTTCAAAGCCAGAATTGGGAATATATGGAGCTGGAGCACATAGTGACTGGGGAATGCTCACACTTCTCGTAAATGACGGTGTTGCAGGACTGCAGGTAAAAATTATTATTTTTTATTATTATTATATTTATGTTTTTTTAAATTAGATATGTAAAGAAAAGGATGCAGAGGAACAGATATGGCAAGTATACCACCTATCAAAGGGTACATGCTTCCATCCTAATCACAATTTTGTACACACACACACAATGTGTGTGTGTGTGCGCGTGCTGGTTTGATTAACTCCTATAACAATGTTGCACCAGAGCTTTTGTGGTGAACTTAGGAGATATGCTTGAGCGTTGGACAAACAATCTCTACAGGTAACTAAAATGTGTTTTAATTAAATATCCAAATATCAAATATATATATATTATATAATTTGATATGCTTACGATGGTTATATGCTATTATATTTAACCTTATGTTATGCATAGGTCCACTTTGCACCGAGTTTTGAGCTATGGAACAGAGCGCTACTCAGTAAGGAGTTCTGTTTAACACACACACGCACACACGCACGCACTCATGCAACAAATGTAAGTGCAGGTAGCTTTCTTTATGGAACCAAATTTCGACTGCATTGTTGAATGCATTCCAACGTGCTGCAACGAGTTGAATCCTGCAAAGTAAGAAACGTGTGTGTGTGTGTGCATTAGATATACAGGTGTGTGTATATAAAACACCTACTTCCAGGTATCCTCCTATAAAGAGTGGTGATCATCTCAGTGGCCGATATAAAGCCACGCAAGGATTTGAGGCAGTGGCCAAAAACACCACCTCTAGCCAATGTATATGTTGGTCTTCGTGAATAACATCATACAGTTTCATCTATCTATTTACTATTAGCTTTTTAATAGTGCTTTGCTCAGTGTTTTTATTCCTTAGTTCTTTTCTAAATCTAAATCTATGTTAGCTTTTCTCCATATTTAGGATTGTAGCTTATCTGTATTTCCTTTTCAATCTCCATTGCATTCTCTTCTTTCACCATGCCATGGTTGTCGATCTAGGAGTGTAAGGCTGTAGCTGGTTGTCACCAAACAACGTTGTTCCTATGGTTGTGTCTTTTTCCTAACAAGCTTTTGGTACTATGGATGATGCTCAAGGCTGTAGCTGGTTGTCACCAAACTACGTTGTTCCTACGATTGTGTCTTTTTCCTAACAAGCTTTCGATACTATGGATGATGCTCTTGGTGAATGTTTGAGGATTAAGTTTACAAGAAGATTATGCTTATGAGTTTGAGTGGATTCCTACTAATCTTTGAATATGAGTTGCAAGATGTGTATTAATCCTTCAATCTTCAATCTTATTTCTTAGCCTAAGTCACTTTGTCATGTTTTTAGTGTTTTTTCTCATATGTAATATTTTCTTCTCTTTGCATATTAATCAGTTGTGATTTTTATAATTTTCATTCTCAGTTTATGTCCTTGTTATATTAATTTGGATTGAACATGTATGTAAAGTGAAGAATCTTACTTTTATTTCTGGTGTTGAAAAATCCCTTATTCTAACGATTGAGTCACTTTTGTTAAATTTCTGAGTTAAGTATATTTCCTTAGTTATGGATATCATTAAAAGTCTTTACCTTACCATTGTTACTAAGAAGTTCTTTTTATTCCCTTTAGTGTATGGATTTTTTTTATTGATTTCAAGTGTTGATTTGTGAGTTGAGGAGGTTGAACGATGTCAGTCTCTTACTTATCTTGTGAAGGCCGAAGTATTTTATAACATGATATTTTCCCATTTCTACCTTGATAATTGCTGAGAAAAAAAAATTTCTTTTTTCGCTTTTATGGAGTGAGAATGGACAATATGGATTGTGGAGTGAGGACAAGTATAGTGGGTTCAAATGAAACATTCAACCCTGACGTAATGAGGTTGAACATAGATGATAAAATGAAAACAAATGTAATGAGTTCAAATGGAGTTAATGTTTTAAAATTTTTTTCTTCTTCTAAGAAGGACGTGAAGGACAAATTAAGTGAGTTTGACCTCCCATGTGTAGTGTTGAACGAGAACAAAGATCATGAATCTAAGTTTATATAGGTCTTAAATATTAACCAAAGGGTAAACACAGAGGCAAGTTATGTTAATTGTCATGAGTCTGAGTTAATAGTTACCTACCGAGTTGTGTGATGATCCCTAGATGTAGTGAGAAACAGTCCTGTTTAGTGCACTTAGGGTAGTCTAGTCGACTAGTGCACTTAAGGTAGTCTAGTCGACTATTATTAAATACCTCTAGAAACTTTAGGCAAAGATAATACTTATCTTTTAAAAAACTCTCCGACAGTAAAGCTTGTCAAACATTCCTACCCCTAAGGGTTAGGTTTAGGGTTTAGGTTAGGCATATCTTTTCATTAAGGTGCATTTCTGCATTTAAGAAAACAAGGGGGCTCCATCACATAAATGTGTAGTGAGGCTTCCTAAGTTCAAAAGAAAGCTTGTTAACTCTTATTGGTGCAAGTTAAGTTTGTGTCATTAAGGTACAACCCTATGTTGTGCTGCCTTAACTTTCACACGATAAGCGTATGTTTCACTTTTGGGCTCGCAATCGCAAAGGCATTGCTCGAGTTCACGTTTTACAAAATTAGTAGTTGAGGCCTTGTTCTTACCGCCTTAACTACACCAAGCTAGAAATGACATCTATAGCATAGCTAATCCATATATCATGATTCACAAGATGAGCCTTGTTCATGGACTTGGTCAGTTGGGGTTTAAATTTTTAAAGGTTGAGTTCCTAATATGGGTTACTTTACCAGATTTTATGGAGTTTCATATAAGTGCCTCTATGACACACCAAATAAAAACTTTAACATGGTCGGCAAACAAATTTAAAAGTGGGATGTATCATTTATTACAATGGCATTTTGCAGAATATAGTGGCTTTTGAAGTCCTTGCTTTGGTTCAAAGTTATAGCTTTAGAGTTGATTCGAACATTCGGTAGGTACACACGGAGTTGCAATTGATTGATCGGAATTCTGTAATTAATTAAGATGGCTTTGAGTTTTGTTTCTATCATAGTTTTAACAACTATGTTAGTGGTTCCATGGCAAATTATAATCGCATAACAGAGGCTTTAGAGATTCCACCTAACCTATCGTCGTCACCTTTTCATCTTCCGGAAGGCAAATATACATATTCCTATTACCCTACATTAATAATACGTCTATTTGAGATTGATTTAGATTTGTTAACTAAATGTTTTTAAAACTTGGTCGTGTTTTCTCCTAAAATTTAAATTTTAAGTACTGGTGGGAGTACAAACTTTGTTCAATAGGAAGAATAAAATCTAGGGAGTATAAACATTGTTCAATAGGAAGAATAAAATCTCAAACGCCAGAAGTCCAAACCCGTCGTCACAGACATCCGCATAACTAGTTTTCCAGACCCGTTTACTCGCAATCGCATGAAGTAGCTTGTAGTCTTTGGCGTTCAAGCCTGGTAGAGATCTATCATCAAACGGCTGAATGTGCAGCTGGAATGCAGGTGTTTCGTACGTGCTTCCTCGACCCTGGCTCCTGCATCCCTGCACTGGACTCAGGAAACACATAGTGGAGCTTAACGTTGTCCGTGGTCACAAACTTGTCAATGTCCGGAAACCATGTTTGCAGATAATCCAAGCTCATAAACTCAACAGGACTTGATGTGTTCGTCGATATTGACAGTGTACTGGAGAGCCACAATGTGGAGACGGGAGTTCTCGTCCACCCAGGCCAGCACCGCATCAACGAAGGAAAACGCACGTCCAATGGCTTGTAGAAATAACCATTGTTGGGCTGATCTTCAACAATTCATCCCACGTCTACACGTTCCAAGAGCCGTCTAACATATTCCATCCAAGCTCCATCGTGATAAGGCTTGATTTTCTCTTCCTTGGCACACGCCACCCTCGTGTAGATTCTCTCGATAAAGCTGGAGCAGTAGACTCCACTGCCAGGGTCCAGCACGTAAGTTGCGTCGAGACATGCCATGGCAGCGGCATCAGGGCATTCGCCTTCAAGCCGAATAGCTTCCGCCTTCTTGCGAACGCTTGAAATCTCACGGTGCTGGGCAAAACTCAGTAGTCATCCTTGCTAAGCAGCTCCACCATCTGTTCTTCACTTGGTTCCAAGGCTGCTAAGCCGACACTTTGCTCGAGGCTGGCACAACTTGTGGTCTCCGAGTCCAGCAAATCCCGCGTGACTTGGCCAATGCTTTCCAATCGACCCTCACCTGTTGAACTCAGCCTGGTCATAGATCGTTTTTTCTCCACCAAGAGAGAGAGAGATACTTACTTAGTAGACTCTAAAATGTTTGAAACGAGTACATATGGGACACATTCTCGTGGACAACAACTAATAAGCCTTTGAATACCAACACCGTACATCCTCGAAGCACTCATCAGAGCCGTCCACGCAACATCATCGGCCTCGAAAGGCATACTCTCAATCAACTCTTGAGAATCTTCAACCTGTCCAGCTCTTGCTAATAAATCAACCATACAAACATAATGATCAACTATAGGAGTCACATAATAATCACAAACCATATCTAAGAAATACCTTGTTCCATGGTTTAATAATCCTCTGTGACTACACGCAGATAAGATAATCACAAAGGAGACCGAGTTAAGCTTCCACTCCGTTAAGGTTCATTAACCTGAGAAACTCCATTATATCGGTTTCCCTGTATACCGCGTACCCCGAAAGCATCACATTCCATAAATATTGTTCACAGAATGCATCTTATCAAACACCTCCTTAGCCGAGTTCAGCTTACCGACTCTACTGTACATGTGTACGAGTGCAGCCGATACAGAAACGTCCGATAAACACACTTCCGACTGTACAACCTCCGTGAGACTCTCACTGCTTTCTATAAGACATACAACACTGACCTTGTCCGGCACGAATCCGTCAGCGTCCATTCTCTTTATGAGTTTTAAAGCTTTCCGGCCTTCCCCTTTCTCCGCGTATCCCGACAATAACACATTGAACGACACCGTGCTTCTCTCCGGCATGCTCTCGAAGAAACTCTCTGCAATATATATCTCTCCAGCGCTTAGATATCCCATCAGCATGGCATTCCATGACACTACATCTCTCTGAGGACTCCTGTCAAAGAGAAACTTCGCCTGTAGCAAATGCCCTTTCTGGGCATTTGCAGTAAGCATTGTAGTCCAAGTGATAACATTCCTCTGAGGCATAACTCTGAATGTCTCCCATGCCAGATCGAGTTCATCACACTCGATATATGCAGCTAACATGGAAGTCCAGCAGACTAAGTCTTTCTCATTCATACATTCGAATACCATTCTCGCTTCCGATAGTCTCGAAGATTTCCCATACATTCTGATGAGAGCTGTCCCAACTGATGTTATAGATTGATAACCACTCTCTAAAACATGTTGATGAATGAGTTTCCCATCGTGTAAAACCACACAAGCACCCAGGATTGTTACAAATGTGATTACATCCGGGAAGACACCTTCGAAGCTCATATATCTATATACCAACATCGCTTGTTGGTGTTGTTGGTCTTGAACAAAGCAGTGAGCATGACATTGTAAGAGACAACGTCGCGAACGGGCATTTCCTCGAAGAGAAACTCAGCTTGCTGCAGATGCCCATTCTGGGCAAATGCAGCTAATAAGAGATTATAAGAGAACCTGTTGGGGAAACGGATGGAGTCGAAGACGGAGAGTGACTCGTCCAGCAGTCCGAGGCTTGCGTATTTCTCGATGAGCAGATTGCATAGGAATCTGTATCTGGTGTAGCCTACGTGTTGTATTTCTGTGTGTATGTGCTTTGCCTCCCTTGTGTTGTTGCATTCACGAATGCGTACTGCGTAGGATTGTACGGAAGAGATTGACATATAAATACTAATTTTCACTTATATATATATATATATGTGTGTGTGTGTGTGTGTGTGTGCGTCTGTATATATGTATATGTATCTCTCTCTCTCTATGTATATATATATATATATATATATATCTAACTATCTATCTATCTAATATATCTACTATACATGTGTATGTATATCTTTAAAGTTTTAGAATTATAGCAATTTAAAATGAAGTTCATTAGTATATTATAAATTTTATAAATAAGTAAATGTTATTAGTTAGTTGTATTCTGTAGTAAAATACTATGAATTATAATTAAATTTATAAGTTTTTATTGAGTTTTTAAACATATGTTTTAATTTTCCGTTTTAAACTATTGTTAATTTAACTCACTAAACGAGTTTTGAACTTCATTTAAAATATCTATATATATATATAATATTATATATAATATATATATTTTAATTATATGATTTTAAATATTTAAATGTTAACTATGAATTATATATTAATTATAAGTTTTTTTTATTGAATTGTTAACTAAAGTGAAACTCCTGGATAGTGTTCCCTTTGGATATTTTAGAGTTTAAAATTTAAGCAAAATTTAAAATGAAATAGAATGAAGTTCATTAGTCCTATAGTTATAAATTTTTTTTAATAATAAATAAATGTTATTAATCAGCTGTATTTTGGAGTAAATATTATGAAGTATAAATTAGTTTATAAGTAGTTATTGAATTTTTAAAATAATTATATTAGTTTTTCGTTCATATAAAACTTAAAAAAAATTTATTTACTGAAAGTATATATTTTACATGTAGAATGGTACATATATGTATGTGTGTGTATGCAGAATGATCGTGTTATAAATCATTATTATATGTGTGTGCTAATTTATATTTACATATACTAATCCAGATTTTATATATCTACATAAGAAAGGCAGCAAGTCGCTTTTTTAAGCACATTTAACAAGCTCACCTTACTCCACGTCATCAACTCATCCATGCTCAATCCCAAGTCCAGTCTATACAATAAGAAGTTTAATATACATATATAATATATATATGTGTGTGTGTGTGTGTGCGTGTGTGTGTGTGTGTGTGTGTGGTTACAAGTATATAACAAGGTTGAATGTACTTCTCTCTTTCACTCTCTCTCTCTCTCTCTCTCTCTACGTGCGTGTTAATGCCACGTATACAATGCTGTGAGTAAAAACAATCACACATTTATTTTGATACATATAGACATATGTACCGCAACATATACATGGATATATATATATACGTAAAGTACGTATGTATGTTCATATGTCTACATACAGATATAGTATCCATATGCTTTCTGTCTGTCACTCTCACTCACTCTCACTCACTCTCTCTCTCTCTCTCTCTCTCTCTCTCTCTCTCTCTCTCTCTCTCTCTCTCTCTCTCTCTCTCTCTCTCTCTCTCTCTGTCACACACACACGCGCGCGCGCGCGCGCACACACACACACCTGCTAACAG
Organism: Selaginella tamariscina; assembly: GCA_003024785.1. Classification (NCBI taxonomy): domain Eukaryota; kingdom Viridiplantae; phylum Streptophyta; class Lycopodiopsida; order Selaginellales; family Selaginellaceae; genus Selaginella; species Selaginella tamariscina. Next base: position 55,861 of record PUQB01000663.1, read on the forward strand.
CATCAATAAGCTGGCCACGTAGACGCTGGGGCAGCAAAATCCCATGAAAAGCACGGCACTCCTTGTACAGAGGAAGATAAGCAACGCTAGTCTGAAGCTGCAAAGGGAGGTCTTGAATACTTAATGATGAGGTGCCCCTCTTTAATGCCCTCATGAAGTTAACGTGGTGGTTCTCCCCACACGCACGCCCCTGTTCAAACGCTGCATATGACCACTCTTCCTGTAGGAAAGCTCTAAGTTCCTGTGTTACCCCTTCGTCTTCCGTGGTTGCTACACTGTCTGCTACACGGTATGTAGCTTCTAGATCGTTAAGAAAGTCTGATTGTAACAGGAACCCTGTAGTATACTTGTTTAGATACGTGGGTGTGTGTGTGTGAGAGAGAGAGAGAGAAAGAGAGAGAGATGTTTTGTTTGTATACAGATCATACTTATGATACTGAACTACGCACGCACACGCGCGCACCTATGCCTTTGAGAGATCCAACACTGCGTTCACCAGCGGCTTTCAGAATCTCTGCACTGAGCGTATTCAGAACATGTTTTGGAACATGTCCAAGTAAATAAGAGACAGCCTCTAGTTTACTGCTTGAAGCAGCCGCAGTTAACGCTAAACACAGCTCCATATCTTTACATCCACGCTCCACAAACCTGTGTGTAAGTATGTATGTATATGTAGTGTTATTATACATATTGTATTGAATAATGTGTATACCATTGGACGACTTGTAGACAGCCTCGTTCTGCAGCTCGCATTAAGGGACCTAGAAAAGATGTTGCATTTCCTTCTTGTACAAGGCATTCCATTGTGTTTATCTTGCAATAATGCGAGGCAAAACCCAGTGCCAGGTCCACATCAGTTCCGTGTCATTCCTCTCTGTAATCTGGATTCATATACGTACAATCATTAGTTTTCTATGTGTGTGAGAGAGAGAGATCATATCTATTATGTACAAGGTACACACAAATACATGAAACACGGAACTAAACACACATATACACTGTACATGGATACACACTTTGCGTACACCTGCAGGGGGATTTGGATATACATATATAGATACAAAGAAACACATACATATATAGATGATATAAACATCTCTCTCTCTCTCTCTCTCTCACACACACACACACACACACCAACACACACATACACGTACCTGGAGGAGGATTCGGACAAGCTCAGTGCTACCAAACCGAGCAGCTTCAAGAAAACACTGATTACATTATCAGCCCCACCTTCGAGAAGCAAATTGAGAAGCCCTTGCATGGCACTTGCTGCAATTCCAGATGCCCATCCAGGATCAATCGCATTAGAAAATAACGTTAAAGGGAAACACGCTGCATCAAATGCCTCTGTGTAGTCCTTCCCCGTCAAGTTATCCCCTGAAAAAATGAAAAAAAACATAAACCCACACATAAATACCTCATTACTACACACACACACACACAAGTCACACACCTGCAAGTTGGAGAAAGCGTTTGAAAGCCATGAGCTGCAGATGAGACTCCGTCATAGAGTTTTGAAAGATTCGGGTATATTCATTGGCGTGAATTGACTTTGATTTACCCGTGAATGTGAACCTATGCATCTTAATGCCCATTCTGTAAATCTCTGCACTTTCAAAGCCGCTTCTGCTTTAAGTTCTTCGTCCCCATTACACTCTTTAAGCCGGTCCCTTAATCTAAAACACAATATATATATATATATATATATATATTAGAGAGAGAGAGAGAGAGAGAGAGAGAGAGAGAGAGAGAGAGAGAGAGGAGAGAGAGAGAGACGTACACACACGCACACACACACAACACACACCCTTTGAGCCATGACTGTGACGGTGTCGGCTAAGCTCATGGTGCGACTTCTACACGCAGAAACACACGAAGCAAGAAATGAAGTTCTCAAAGTTGCACGTGTATAGTCATTTGCACCCGCTTGAATTATCTTCTCAATTAGCCTGATAGCTCCAGATAACTCCTCCTGCAAAACATACGTATACATACATACGTGTGTGCGCGTGAGTATATATATATATATATAATATATATATATATATAGAGAGAGAGAGAGAGAGGAGAGAGAGAGAGAGAGAGAGATTCTTGTGTGTATAGAGATCATACTTATGATACTAACTACGCACACACACACACACACACACACCTGCGTGCTGAGAAACCACACAGAGTCGAGAGCAATGCAAAGGCCGTCATTAAGCCTTTGTTTATCTGCTCTTAACAAATAACTTTCCGCTAACTCCCAACTATAGCACTCACTGCCTGTTGAAAACTCCTCCCTAGTTCAACCTTGTCTCTCTTTTCTGCTTCTTGCACTCTCTTCATTCTCCTCATCATCCTACGTACATGTATATATTCACTACGTGTGTTATATATACATGCCAGGCACAACATACAAACACACATATCAAGATACTTTGTCTATTCTTGCACTCTCTTCATTCTTCTAATCTTCCCATATATATATGATATATACATATATGTTATAAACATCACGCTTAGACAATGATATGTTTTGTATAGCCATGAAACACGATGACAGCTGCAAATGCATGTATATACATATATGCACACACATCCATACACACAATTAACTGCAAATGCTCAAAGGTGGCATTTGCGGAAACCTCTCTATATTATACACAACACAGCCATACACACAATACACACACCACACATATATAATATATACCTGTTTGAGATGAGAAAGATCGGCCTTGCATCGGCTACAAGTACTAACATGGCCTACTCCTCTTTTCTGATATGGGATTTCTATATACATGTTGGTCGCTCTCCGAATTCATTTCACACTCATATATATCTTCCTGTACACATATACAGAACTATATATACGTATATATACGCATATATATAGAAATATAATATATGTATACATGAATATAGAAGTAATCAACATATACCTTTGTATGATGTTCTTCAATAAGAGGTCTTCATCCATGGCTTGATAATCCCCATCGGAGTCTGCCCTTCTCATGTCTATTGCCCTTTTCCTGCAGCCATTTACTTGCCTTACTGAATCCAATGCGGAAATCAGCCATTTCTTAAAAGCCCTTATTGGGATTTTCCCTGTAGCGCCTCAACGCGAGAATTTCTAACTTAAACCTTCATACTTAAAGCTGTCCGTACTACGTACGGGTTTTAGGTACGTATGACCTTTTCAGATATATGTGATATAACCGTATGGGGATATATATATATATATATATTCTATTCATTTTATATTTGATACTATATACCCCTAGAAGTTTTACTTAAAGTATAACTTTCATATAAGAACCTGAGACTTACGTATATAGAGCAATATATGTAATTGTGTGTGTGCGTGTGTGTGTGTGTGAGAGAGAGAGATTGTGTGTTTGTGTGCCACTTATTTGATTTTGTAGAGTTTAGTCGATTTTGCACGGCGTATATATATGGCTGCATATGTATGTGTATGCATACACGTATCTGTATGTACATATATATGAACGGGTGGTATATATATGTGTATGTATCAATTATGCGTGTGTCTACGTATGTAGCAGCCTATATATTATGCATACCTTGTGTAGAAATACAGCGTTTGCATTTCATTCTGTATACGCTGTCTCTCTCTCACACACGCACACACACAGCGTGGGTGTCTGCAAACATTTATTAAATGCAGTTCCTTGAGACTATAACAACCTATTCTTAATTATGACATTCCCAGGATGTATAGCATAACTTGGAGAGATCCGGGATATTTCATACAACTTCCACACACACGCGCACACATGCACATACTTATGGATTAAGAGAACACAAAAAAATACGCAGTGGTTAATTACTTATATTAAAGGGGGAAAAGCAACTTATTATCAGCTTCGCGAGGCCTAAATAAAGAATATACTTAAGGAGATACTCGGGGATATTCAGAGAATCTAGTGACGAGGTGAGGAGCTGTCTGGTATCATCCTCAGAGGACTGTAATGGTGTTTAAACTCCACACGGCTCCTCGTAGTAGCTGCGTCCAACACCTCCGCATCACTCCTGCCTTTGAGCGGGGAACCTATACGCTCACGCAACGGTGACATCCGTACAATGCCCTGTCCGGCGACCGCAACATGTCCTGTCTCGGTGACCGACGGCCGTCTCCAATGTAGTAGTACCTTCTGCTTCCTGCAATATGTATGTCGCTCGTTAGAGAGTGTATGTGTGAGGGACGTGTGTGTGCGAGAGAGAGAGACAGAGACAGAGACAGAAGATAAAGAGAAAGAGAGAGAAGGTAGGGAGTGTGTGTGTGTGAGAGAGAGACAGAGAGGAGAGAGAGAGAGAGAGAGAAGAGACAGACAGAGACCACATTGTAGTGTGTGTGTGTGTGTGTGTGTGTGAGAGAGAGAGAGAGAGAAGATAAAGGTATACACAGTAAACATTTTTACTTGTTTAATAAGCAGATAAACTACAGAGATGGCATGCATATATAATATCTATACGGTGGATTATGATATCGAATCTAAATTATAGCGTATCTGAAAACATTAATTATCAATTTGATACTATATAATACATATTAAATAGTTAAAAAATGAGTAGTTTTAGAAACTCTGTTTAAACATCGTTAGAAAACTATTGACAGTCGTTAAGTTACATCTCTCTCTCTCTCTCTCCCACACACACACACACGCACACGCACACGCACAAGCACACGTGGTACTTACTCTCATGGCACTGTTGTAAGGCATAGGGGGGCCTCTTCGTACTCAGCAGCATCAAGCTCTTGCAAGTGGTGAGCCTTAAAGAATTTGGGAAGCACATACTGTCGTATGGGAACAAGTAGCATAATGAGCAGTGGAAACAATACACCCGCTATTGGGATCCACGTAATACCAAAACATGCAAGTAGGTATATAAACTGAAAAAAATAAAATTAATTAGTTAATAACATTAATTGTTAAGTGTTATTATATACCTGGAAGAGTGTGAAAATGATTATTGTCTTGAACGGGACTGTCTCTACAAAGGCAGCATGTGCATCTTCCAAGACCCTTTAGCAGAATGTGTGTTAGAATATGTATATGCTCTCTCTCTCTCTCTCTCTCTCACACACACACACACACACACACACACACAACACATGTCATGCAAGTAATACATATGCGTACACCTGCAGGAGGATTTGGATATACAATATAGATACAAAGAAACACATACATATATAGACGATATAAACAAACACGTATATGAGTACTCTCTCTCTCTCACACACACACACGTATGACACGTACTTGAACCTACGGCTTGGTGCAGTGAACAGTAAGAGTATCCTCTCCCAAAACTGGTTACCAGGTAAGCTTTCGATAGCCATGACAGCAAAGTAACCCCACAAAACTGAAGTAGGAATTTTTTTAATGAGGGGCATCGCGCCCACACATCCGCCTACAAGTACTGACTGCAGTAGGTTACTCACTCTCTGCTCCTTAACCTCTACCGGAAGTAGATCGTCTACGTCTTTCTCCGGGTCGAACACAGTCGTATCTACTGGAAGCGCAGCAAAGTTGGAGTTTGAAGTGTACTGTGCAGTCTCAGGTTTGAGATCTCTCAGTGCCTGAAATTTACAAAGCAAACCTCAGTATGTGTCTGTGTGTGTGTGAGAGAGAGAGAGGGAGAGAGGGAGAGAGGGAGGGGGGAGGGAGAGAGGGAGAGAGGGAGAGGGAGGGAGGGAGGGGGAGCGAGAGAGAGAGAGAGAGAGAGAGTTAATACGGACCGATGTACGCATGCGTGCATGTGTGTGGTGAGAGAGAGGGAGGAGGGAGGGGAGCGAGAGAGATAGAGAGAGAGAGTTAATACAGACCCGATGTACGTTTGCGTGCCTGCGTGTGTGTGTGTGTTGAAGAAGAGAGAGAGAGTTAATACAGACCAGATGTACGCGTGCGTGCCGTGTGTGTGTGTGTGTGTGTGTGTGTGAGAGAGAGAGAGAGAGAGAAGAGAGAGAGTTAATACGGACCCGAGACTGTGCAGGTTGAAAACGAAGTGGGGATTCCATCTCTTTGTATGCATCCTGCAGATTACCATACAGCTGCCGAGTTTCATTCTCGTTGATGCTTTTCTTTGCTGTCTTTTACCAGCTTCTCACGTACGATCTATATAATCATAAAATGTAAGTCACTCTCTCTCTCTCTCTCACACACACACACGCGCACGCGTGCACACACCTGGTGTTTGAGAGTTGCCAAGCTCTTGGTATGCATAGGAGACTGAGGGAGGACTCCGTTTGAAGGTGGTACACCCAAGAGGCCACAAACGATGACCATGCCACCGAGGAGAAGCAGATCGTAATGATATGAAGATGGTTTACGGAGGTTAAACTCTTTCTGTTGTGCCAGCTGGGATGCCACGCTGTGATCGAAGTAGTATAATACAGCTATCATTGTTGCAGGAATAAATGCTCCAAATATGTATATAACCGGTACGTCCTTCATTTCCTGTATATACGCAGGTATATATCATATTTTAATGAATGCGAAATACGAGCAAATACGTACTGGTCAGATTTACATCTGTATACAGCTGTATGGAGTTTACATATGACTAACATATTATACATTAATGCGTTTACTTTTGCATGCCGTACATAGTTTATATATAATGCTCTCTCTCTCTCTCTCACGCACACGCACACGCACGCACAACACACACACACCTTGATGACTGTCCAGTTAGCAATAGCGCGTTTGTTCCACGGATTAGGGCTGTACAAACGCCTTGGAATACCTGTAGGAACATCCGCAGCTGATGCATAAGAGAGCCCTGTCCACACTAATACCATGAGTGGAAGTCCATAGTCAGCTATTAAACCTCGCAACCACCCTAAGAAAAAGCATTATAAGTAACGTAATATGTGTGTGTGTGTGCGCGTGTGTGTGTACTAGACCTGATCCATAACGCCAAGACCTTGCACTTCTGCTTCTTAAACCAGTAAGCAGCAAACCAAACGAGAGAACCAATCCGAACATGCCGTTTGAAATCGCCAGGGAGTACTAAACTGTTCCAGCCTAGGGTCGTCTCTCTTGGGTACCCGAAACTCTCCAACAACACCCTTCAAAGAACTTAATAAGTACGGTGGTGTGTGTGTATGTGTGCGTGTGTGTATTTTACCTTGATAGCCTGTTGCATGAAGAGAACAGCAATGAGCATCCCAAACAACTCACCAGCAATTCTAGTAAACCGGTTGATAATGGAACATGCCCCAAGTATTGCTAAGAGAAACAAGAGTATAGCAACCCATACACATACCCTGCATACATAATAATAGCACTAAAAACCATGTATTAACATATAATAGCACTAAAAACCATGAAGTATACATACATATTAGTCTTAAATACACTCACCATCCTGTCCAGGCAAGGAAAAGCTTAGGACCGATATCTCTGTCTTTTGCAAAGTTATACATGAATGTGTACATAATCACTGTCGGCTCGGCAACTCCGAGTATAAGCAGAGGTTGCCCACCTATGAGAGAGTGTAAATGCCGCACAGGGACGTAGATGCCAGTGTTTGACAGCAGTCAAGATACCATCTGAGAAAACAATATATATATATATATATATATGTGTGTGTGTGTGTGTGTGTGTGTGTGTTGTGTGTGTGTGTGTGTTGTGTGTGTGTGTGTGTGTGTAAAGAGAATTATGTAAAAATAAATAAAAGTTTACTTGTGTCTCTGTCCAGTTGTTCTCCAAAAGATATCACAGGAATAGCTGATGCGAAAAAGATATAAGTTGTTGGGGCGAAAATTCTATACAGACAAAAAGTAGTGAATATACACACATATGTGTGCGTGCGCGTGTGTGTTACCTGTAGCCTGCATTGATACCACCAAGCCAGTCCTGTCTGTAACACTTGATTCGCCCTTTCACGTCATTCAAGATTCCTCGAAAAGGAACAAATGTCTCCTCCATGTTGAGAAGAGTGTCTGTATGTGTATATATGTATATGTGTGTGTGTGTATATGTAAAGAAGTTTAAGGCCTCGTGAAGCTTATTGTAAAAGAGTTATTAACGGTTAACCCCCATTTTATGATTACGTATACAACTGGAGACAAAAAGAGAGGTTAGAAAAGACGCACATATACTAGTGCTACGTACCTTGATGTCGTACATATGTATGTATGATTTCTGCGGCAAATAATCTAGCGCATTTCCGACTCCATCTCTATCCAGAGGAATGTGAACACTGTCATGTCTATGGACGCAGCACGAGATCTGTTGAGCTTTGACAAAGCTTAGCGGATCGACATGCCCATCACGCTCGTGTGTGTATGTGTATGTGTATGTCTTCTTACTTTGCAGTGCTGGAAGAAGCCATGAGCTGGAAACACGGAATTATTTCGAAATATGTATAAAATATGTGTATGTGTGATGTATATGTATACCTGTGGAACGGTTTATATGGCATGAATGACTCTGCCTCACATGCAGTTGCCAGCTGGCCAGGAAAACAAACAACTAATGCCAGTGTTTTTACATGTTTCTCTCTCTCTCTCCAATCCCCTCAAGATTTAGCGAGCATCCATATTGGAATCTGGGAATCTGGGACTTTAACGGGGTGCCATTGAAAATCGAAATGGGGGGATTTTTCTTAGCGAGCAGCCATCATGGGGGCTGTGAAATGTGATTTCCTTAGCGTACTGCTGCTGCCATGTGGTGTACACGAGATGGACAGATCACACAGACAATGCTGTGGTGCGTGTATATATATATATATATATGAAGAGGGCACCCAACACGAGAAACGCTCACACGACACACGCAGTGTATACACACGCTACAGGACAACGCCTAACTTACCCACGCTAATCAACACCCTTAATACTAGAAACGGCCACACAGAACCCTGAACCCGGCGGCCAGACGGAATATCTTAAAGCATATTCATCGGAATTCCATCCATCGCGGTTAATCTTTACTTATAGTGGGTTAAGATACTTACACTGGTTAGCGCACGAAGTAACCTTTTCTATTGTAGATTTGGATGGGTAATATATATATTTTATGGATTTCCTACTTCTTTAAGATGTATATATATATATAAATACGCACATTTATACACTAAAATCCTTTTCAGCTTGCATCACCAAGATATTTATATACACATGCTTATGATAATTTCTATGGATGTTTACTGACGTAGTTTGTTTAAGTAAACAACTATCTAGTTAAGTCAACCAAACAGTTGAAAACTCGGAGAACATTCGAGAGAATATTCTTACATTATGTCAATGAGGATTAATCACATAGGAGAAAATAGTTATGTTGCTAACGTGCATTACAATGCGATATGCTCCCCAACAACCGAAATAAGCATCTCATAGTATTGACTTATGCAATGTTATGCATATGAATATGTTCTCTTTCCCGTGCGCGTTTTAAGGGTATTTTAAGGGTATATATTACAAGGGTATCTCATCAAATTAAGGGGAAATGGTAGCTTGTCAACAACAAAGGAAAGGCTGCCAAGGGCTAAAGGCTAAACGTAAAACTAGTAAACTAGGCATGCAGTGACGTCACGACGTGTTTGTAGTTTGGCATACGTACAAAGTCCATATAAAAGGTCCCACATAGATGCATCACCTGCTTCATAAAAGTCTCCATGGCTATATATAGAGCTGCAAATTCATATGTGCTATGGTATAAATTATAAAATACTTATATATTATACTTTTATAATTATATACTTCTAGAAATACTATGTATTAATGCATAATTCGTATTAACACTATATATTAAATAATTTATTCATGCTTTTTGTAATGTATTTAATGCATACTTAATTGTATTCTACATAGTTTGCATCAATAAAACTGATTTAATGAAACAGTTTGCCTATATTTAGTCTACTTATGAAGTACTGGGAGCATGTTTCTTACAGATATTTGTATTTTAAATTAAAGTCAGCTCTGAAAGTGAATTAATATATAAAACATTAATTGAATTAATATATAAAAATTTAATTAAAATTTAGTATATATAAATTATTTAAATGAATATAGGATACACACAACTTGTGACACGCTCGATGAGTGAGGTATGTGCCACGTGATAATGCACTTTGAACACATACATATCCATTGTTCAGCCCTTTTGCCCTTTTTCCGCGGCATTTCGTCTCCAGCAAGCAAGACAATTGTATCTCGGGGAAGTAAATTAAACATTAGCCCATTGCAATATAATTATATAAATAATATTATATTTATATAAAATATATATATAAATATATAATATATAATTTGGGTGTGATTGCACAATAATGGCTTGAGCACTTTAGATCCTATTTGTTTCTTCGTCTGTACTAAAATATTCAGCATGTACAGAGTAGATGCCCTTTTTCAGCACACAGTGGACCGCCCAATCTCTTTAGTAGGTACATATTACGTTGTGAAGTGTGTGTATTCGTCTGTGTTCGTGTGTATTACACACACGCACGCACATACGCACACAATGCAGAATGCAGCGTATTGGGAATTGAGCACTGGACATTCTTGCTTCTTTTAAAGTAACAAAAGGCGGGAATATATTTAAATAATACATACTGCAGCTCGTGTACGTATTATAAAATACAAGGGATAATTTAATTTATCAAAATGACAAATTGTTTTAAATATATGCATAATTATTTAATGTAACGTGAAGTATATATTTAGTACGGATAAATCTGTCACTCGAACTCAATCCTGGGTATATACAAATATAATCGTATATAATAATTGATTAAACCTGTAATTTTTTTATTGAAGTATAAAAATAAGCTAGAATATACTAAGAATATATTTAAATTTATTCTATGGGATTTGCTTTTATGGAGATACATCGAATGTTGAATCTTATTTAAATGCTTGTTTTATATCATGACAATATGGAACATAGAAAATACTACTCAAATAACCTTATGCTTATATTAATTTAAGTTATTAATGTGCATTCGACTACATAGTTTCAAAAAAGATCATTTAACTAAACTTGTGTTTCTTAAGCAGTATATATACATATGTGTGTGTATATATATATATATATATATATATATATATATATAATTCTGCCTGTGTTTGTAAGGAATGATTATTAGTTATTATTGAAATTAAAGTTATATTAATATTTAAATAAATTTGCAATTTGCCATATTCAAGATGTATTCTTTATATAACGCATTCAAAAACACTGTCAAAATGGAAGAAAAAAAGACATTCTTATTAATTCTTGATAAATTTAAAGCAATTTAAATTATAAAGACATTCTGGCCAAAACACGTGAAGATTGGTTTTGTTAATAAAAGAATTATAACACTCAATAATATTAAAAAAAACAAAACAGTTAGTCCATTAGAATTATGAACTTATTAATTTAAAAGCAGCTTATATATTTGCTAATAATATTTTATTAATCTCTTGACTTCTAATGTTCAACATTAATTTTACAAAAATGTCTCAATGTGCTCAGCGTGTGTACGCATGGTGTGTGTGTGTGTGTATTATATTGGGCAATTCAAGAACAGTATATCAATCACAAGACATACTACATAAAAGATTTATGTTATAAACAAAATATAAAGTTATACAAAGTTTTGACTGATAAAAATATACATGTGTGGTGTGTGTGTGTGTGTGTGTGTGTGTGTGTAGGCTATGCACTGCATTCATTATATGTAAATACAAAAATATTATTTTTTCATGAAGTATGATACTATTTAAATTATATATTTTATACTTGCATCTGAGTGCATTTAAAGTTAAATCAAAAAATAAAATATTGGCATCAAGACTCTCATCAGAGACATTCTCTCTCAGTAATGTGTGTACGAGCTTTGCACATGCAAAAAATATTGACGTCTACGTATGTATATACGTATTTATATACACACGTACATGCGTATATAGATATACACTCACACATATATTAATTAGAAGATCGTTCTATTCCATATTATATAATCTTTGTAGAGCAGTACCCTTCATGAACATATAATATATCTTCACATTGCGTATATTCATGTTTAATATGCCACTCTTCGAGGACGCCTCAGCCAGAGCGATGTCATAAGGAGAAGGATAAGGTGCACGCAGAGACGGTGAGTAGACAATCGCCGCGGTATAATCGTGATCCCACGCACGTCGGTACTGTCTAGGGGACAGACATCAAACACATGTTGGCACTGGCAGAAATCACAGGCAAGTGCGGTCCAGGTACGGGTGGCCAAGTCGCAGACAACCATTGGCAGAGACGGATGATTCAAGCTGTGGTGCAAAGCAGACTAGAGTGCCCAGACCGTTGCACCACAGCCTACGCCCGGAGCATCTCTGTAGCATCCATGGGTTTATCAAGTCGGCAGCAGGAGCTGCAGCTACCCTTTCCAGTTCCCCCCTTCGCTTCTCCACACTCCATAGCCGGAGAGACCCTTGTCAGTGGGCTTCAGTGCCCCACCGACTTCGCAAAATAGTCGATTCCATTGTGCTTCCATGTGCAGGCACGGATGAGGGAGGATGTGACGTCCCCTCCCCTTCCCCTTCCAGTCCAGTGGTAACCTGTGGATCAGTAACCACATCAGTTCTCCAGCGGCCCTGGGCCAGGTCGTACAACGCCCGCTTGGCTTTCTCATCGCCAGCAACAAAGTGCAGCGTGGTGACAGCCCAGGTGTTCTTCATTGAGTCATATACACAGCAAACGTGGCAGTTAGATTTAATAGCATCCACCCCGATTCGGAATGCCTCCTCATCTATTAGCTCCATCCTGAACTCCGGTATCATTGGACATCTCTCCTTAGCAAGGCGTGGAAGGGACACCCATTCGCGGGTCAGTGGGTTCCCAACCACGAATCTCCCCATGTGTTCTCGGGCCCTGCTGGTAATACAGAGCAAGCCACCTGAAGGAAAACACGCTATCCAACTTGGTTAAGTGTTAAAGTTTACTAGTACCTGCAGAGGCGACAATCTGTGGGCGGAACAAGCTGGTTTCTAGCGGGAACCTGGACAAGCCCGACGAGCTAGTCCAACGATAGAATCGAGCACTCTTGGCAGCACTGATGAGAACCCAGAGATGCTTGTCCCGTGCCACCACTTCCGGAACCACGGAGACTGGATGAAGCGTTTCCACATCTTGCACACGAGCATGCACGTTACCAGGGACTTGGCATCGTCTACGTAGCTGAGTAGAAGAGGAACCAAGTCTTGGTCGGTGCTCCATTCAATCTTCCTCCTTTTCCCTGTGCGACTGTCCTCTTCATTCCAGTTTCCTCTTCTCCGTGTGTTCATCGAGTTGTTGGCATTCTTCCTGTTCGTCACATGCGCTCTCCCTCCTCCTGTGGCTGTCGGTATCTAGCTCGATTAAAACAGGGAGCTCCTGCAACTCCTCATTGTTTGTGAATTTCAATAATCTATAATCTATAGCCATTAGGGTCCGGAATCCTAACTCCTATTAACCCTACTCTGTATTAGGGTCGGGTACTCTGTCTTAGGTTTCATTCAAACCCCTACAGTAAGGAATTTAGACCTCTCAGATAACCAATGTTATATTCTATAATTTTACAACTCTGATATTTTATTAACTAGAAAATACATTATTAAAGTGAGAACTTAAAAGGCATTACATAGTTTTTATTATTAGAAAAGAAACTAATGTATTTTAAGCTAATATATTTAAATATTAAATATTATGCATGAATGTTTTTAATGTTAAAAATATATTTATATGCTATTGCATAACTTAGTGAGCTATATATTTAAATATAAATTTATGCATAATAGTTAATGTTAACATGTTTCATACTTTTTTCCGGGGGCATAATAACCTTTTCCATTCTCTTTAGATATTGATACTGGTATTATGTAACATAATATATGTTTTATAAAAAATATTATTATTAATAATAATAATAATATTTTTATAAAACATATATTAAATCTGACACGCGCTGAGAAATATTCCTGGATATTACAGAAAACTTAAACACAGAAATATACTTAGTTAAATTTAATTCATCAAAAATATTTGAAAAGTACTTATATAAAAACTGATCAGTTTTTATTTGTTTTACTAAAAGCTTTTCATTAGTATTAATTTTTAGCTTACATTTAGATTTTTAAATTTATTACTATTAAAATTCTAAAGATATATGCAAGGTTAGAAACCTTCTTTACATATAAAGTCTAATTTTGAACTTCTGTATGTATCAGGTTCTATGTGGCATTATTTACTTAATATGTACTGTAGATATACATAAGGTATATTTGATATATTCTTTATATTATTCCTGAAAATGACATTAAGCATGTACATTTTGATTAAGGGAAAATTATATTATACCTTTGAAATTTATCATATTACATATATACCCATTTAAAAGTTTTAAATTTACATATATACCCTTTAAAATTTCAATTGTAATATTTTAATTTTTTAAAATAATAATATTAATTAAAATATTTTTTTAATTAAAATAATTAAAGTTTATTAAGTGTTAAATGTCAAAAATTATTATGGTAAAAAATGGAATATTTTTTAAAATAATTATATTATATTGTGATATATATATTTATAGGTTGTATTTTAGACCTAAATATAATAAAATGTAAATAATTAAAGATTTTTATAAATGTTTTTTAATTTTTAATTTTAAAATTTATGAAGTTTTAAATTGAAGTTTTAAGAGTATATATGTAAATATAAAACTTCTAGGGATATATATGTAAATATAAAATTTTTTTAGGGGTATAATGTAATTTTTTCTTTGATTAATTCTATTTGAATTAAGTCATCATATACACTTTGCATAATAAATATGGATTAAATTATTTTGAAATCAATTTAATAGCCAAATCTTTGTAATGTAACTTTAAATATAAAATGATGATTTACATATTGGTTTCATGTTTATACATTTGTTAAGACATTAGTAAAAATAGAAAAATTAACATCAAAGGAAATATATAATTACGACTACAAAAAACATGAAATCAAGAGACTCTAATGAATGGATAAATAAAGATACATAAGTAAATTAAAAAAAGGATAAATATTGATCCAATCGGTTTGACACATACTTATTTTTACTCTTATGTAAATAATGTCTATTATTTCTACACTCCCACTAAAAAAGGATTTATAATCTATGTGACTCATGTTAGAGCTTTGGTCAAGACATCTATTATCATTTCCTTGATTAAAATATTCTCTAAAAAGGTATAAACTAGAATATTCCTTACATCCTATACATAGATTTAAAAGAATCCAAAAATGACTCGATTCTTAAGGTCTACAATAATAATTTCTATAAAATAGTCTCATGTCTTACATATAATACTTAGTCACATGATGACTAAATATTTAACATAGAGGTACACTTTATTCTAGGCAGTGGGAGCAAAATAAAATTTCTTAGATTTATATTCAACTCAATGGCATTTCTATTGTCGCAAAAGATCTTAATTAATTATGAAACCCAAAAATTGATTTATTAAAAAAGTCTACTAGCCAGAGAGTTTATTGTGTTGCCATCATAGCTCCAATATACAAATTTTTAGCACATGCCTCTTTGCTAGCTCAACTGATAAGTCCACCATCCAAGAAAAATATATAACATGACATGATTTTTTAGACTCACTATCACCAACCCAATCTAAGTTTGTATATTCAAGGAGTTACATTTCATATGCATGTCTACTCCCACTGCCTTTAAACAATTAATTGCTTCGTTGTAACTCAACTTTTAGTGCAATGTACCTTGCAAATGATTTTCTTTATTGCTCTTCAATGCTCCTCATTTGGATTTTCCAGAAACCTAGATGCCACTCCAATAATAATAGCCAAGTTTGGTTTTGTACATATCACAAGATAAATTATACATCTTACAGCTTGCATGTATGGGAACTTACTCAGTGATGCCTTCTCCTTCTTAGATCTAGGACTTTGTATTTTGGTGAGTTACAAACATGTGAGTCAATATGGGCTATATTGTTGCATGTTGAATTTGCTAAAAACATCTTTTACATAATGAGCATGCAAAAGCTCAATTACACCAGTCTGTTTGTTCATAAACACTTAAATGCCTAGAACAATCGAGATATCATCCATGGCGAAGATCTCAAATTTAAATAAGAAGCACTACTTAAAATAATGTAACAACTTTAGCTTCATTATTACTATGGAATTGTCAAAATAGCAAAACTACTATCTGATGAAAAGATATATACGTTGTTGTTAGCTTCAATCTTAAGACAACAAAGATGCTATAACAATCGGTCGAAATGTTCATACCATGCTCTTGGGGATGTCACAAACCATAAAGTGCCTTTTTAATATTCTTTTCATGCTCAATGAAGCCTTCTAGTTGTGATACAAACATCTTGAAGCTTGTTACATAGAAAAGTTGTCTTGATATCAAGTCCAAGTTTTATTGAGCTGCTAACATGAGGTAATTTTAATGGAGACTATCTTCACCAGTGAAGAAAAAGTCTCTGAAAATCAGGAAAATCCTTGAGCTACAAAATTTGTTAAGGCCTTATGTTGTATGACTTCTTTAGCTGCATTGAGTTTAATTCGGAATAACCATTAATAATGCAACTAAGTCCATACCAAATCTTAATGAGCAAGTTGTACTCATCCTTCACCATTTGTGTGCCATTGCTTAGCTTTTAAGATTTAAGAGCTTCTTGAACAATCTTTGGCTCTAACAAATCTCATCCCACTAATGCAAAATACTTAAACTTAGAAAACAATTCTTAAGCCTTTGATTCAATGTTTGTTGTGATAAATAGCTCACTTAACCATTGTGAGTGATTGTTTGAAAGGAGTAGGAGTCTCAAAACTTGTAGAGACCTCTAGATTCAACTGCTTTATTGATGTGGTTGCTACAATGAACTCTTAGAATAGTTAATTGGAAACCATTGTTAAATAGAGTATCTCATCTTTTTGGTCAAGTGTTAAAGAAAATTGAGGTTGCTCTATTGAAAGAAGAACCAATTTGTTGTTGAGGCTATTGATTGTGATGCAGTTGTGCTCCTCGCTACTATAGCTTATCACTAGAGTCCTCATAAATTAACATTGAAGAATGTGTTGTTAAAATTTTATGTTTATAAATAGTAGCCTTATCAAATTGAGCATTTTGCTGAAAAAGAATTCAAAAACAAAATAGCTGCACACTTTACTAAAAAATCAATGCTAGTTATATATAGAGGCCCAAGGATCTTGAAGAATCACCTTGTGACAGTTTATCTCAACTAACTAATCATGGAGGATCACCCTATGACAGTCTATCTCAAATAACTCTCGAATATGTATCTTAATGATTTACTATTTCAACATTCCCCCTTCAAGCATAAATTGTCAAAGCTACTCACTCAACCAATGGTTTTGTGAAAATGTCAACTAATTGCTTGGAGGAAGGGATATATTTCAAAACGATCTCTCCATCTTCAACCTTTTCACAAAATGATGTTGTATGTTGACGTGCTTTGTACATGTATGCAAAACCGGATTGCGAGTGAGTGCGATGGTACTTTGATTGTCACTATAGTGAATGAATGTCCTCATAAATTAACATTGAAGAATGTGTTGTTAAAATTTTATGTTTATAAATAGTAGCCTTATCAAATTGAGCATTTTGCTGAAAAAGAATTCAAAAACAAAATAGCTGCACACTTTACTAAAAAATCAATGCTAGTTATATATAGAGGCCCAAGGATCTTGAAGAATCACCTTGTGACAGTTTATCTCAACTAACTAATCATGGAGGATCACCCTATGACAGTCTATCTCAAATAACTCTCGAATATGTATCTTAATGATTTACTATTTCAACATTCCCCCTTCAAGCATAAATTGTCAAAGCTACTCACTCAACCAATGGTTTTGTGAAAATGTCAACTAATTGCTTGGAGGAAGGGATATATTCAAAACGATCTCTCCATCTTCAACCTTTTCACAAAATGATGTTGTATGTTGACGTGCTTTGTACATGTATGCAAAACCGGATTGCGAGTGAGTGCGATGGTACTTTGATTGTCACAATATAGTGGTGTCGGCTGAACTTGCTCATGTTTAACTTGGCTAGCATCCTTTTGAGTCGGATGATTTCTCAAACATCAAAACTAACTGCAACATACTCAACCTTTATGCTAGAAAGTGCGACTATTGTTTGATGCTTGTTGCTCCATGATACACTAGCTCCACTCAACAAATAGCACATTCCAGAGGTTGAGCGTTGAGTATTTGCATCACCTGCCCAATCTACATTACTGTACACTTGAAGAACCATGGACTCATTTGAGTCAAAGAGGTAGCATAGAACATGTTTTGCGCCCTACTAGTGTTCATCAATTAGGTTTGTGTTGAAATGACTGAGGAGTGAGACAACCAATGCAATATCTAGTCTCATTCTATTTGAAATATAAAGAAGACCACCAACAAGCGACTTGTAGCGGGAAGGATTGGAGACATGATGCTTGTGTTCACTTTTTCCCAGCTACCATGGGAGTTGGAGTTAGTTTGCAAATTGTCAAATTTGTTGATATATTGGTGTTGAGTGAGCTTAATGATTCTTGCTACTTTGTCTTGTGTCACCTCCATTTCCAACAATCTAGAAACGTCTGATGAATCTTTTATTTGATAATGTGTATGTAGCTTTGCCTTTGTATCATTAATGAGGACTTCATTGTTTCCACCATTAAACAATCATCTACGTAGGTAGTGATGATGATGAATCCATCAGCACCTTCCTTGATGTAGATGTTTCCATTAGAGTCCAGCTTCATAAACCCTTGAGAGTGGAGTATTCATCAATGCACAGGTACCATTGTTGAACAGCTTGCTTGAGGCCATAAATTGCCTTCTAGAGCTTCCACACCATTTCTTCACGAAACTTGCCTCAAACTTCAAAACCTGGTACCTACTACATGCATTTAAGAAGGCCATTTTGACATCAAGGTGATGAGCTGAGAGATTAAACTGCATAACAAATGTGAGAAGAGCTTGGATGTTGATCACCTTGATGATAGGTGAAAAGGTTTTATTTAAGTGGATGCCTAAAATCTAAGCATACCCTTGTGCCATGTACCTCACTTTGTAATGTGTACTAGAACCATTGGAGTTAATTATGCACTTATATACCTAGCATCCTCTAATCACGTCTTGTTCAGGTTGGCATGGAATGAGTTGAAAGGTAGGTGTGACTTCATCCATCATTCTATTTCAATGCTTGAGTGTTTACTGTAGGAATTGGGTTTGGAAATGGCATGTGATGCAAAGATGCAAGGTTTGTGTGTCTTGGTTGAGAGTCCAAATGCATCTTGTCCAAGTGGTTGCGGGTTGAAAGGCAGGTCTAAGATAAGTCAATCAATTTCAGTTGAACATTGTTAGGTTTCAATTAGGTGAGGAGACTGAGGTTGTTGCTCGTCATCTTGATGCATTGGAGGTGAGGGTGGCAGCTCAACGCTCTTGTTAATGACTCTTGATTCCATTATTTCCTCTTTGTCTTCTCTTTGTCTTCCATGAGTTAGGACCAATCAATTGGTTCCCATTGTTCTAAATGGGAGGTGGTGTCAAATGCATGGGCTTTATCTTTAAAAACAACACTCTCGTCGAAGACAACATTATTGCTAACCTCAATGACACGAGTGAGTGGGTTGAGTAGTCTATAGCCCTTGGTGTCGGACTCATAACTAGCAAAATACATGATGTTGATATGAGGTGCCAGCTTACCAAGGTTGAATTTCTTGTTGGAGACAAATGTGAGGGAGCCAAACCTTTTGAGTCTTCATATGCTTTGGCATTTCCTAGTCCAAGCCTCTACAAGGATCACTCAAGACGAGTACAATGTTTAAGGAGGTTTTATACATGCACTATTGTTGATGCTACTTCACACTAGTACATGTTGGGGAGTCCTAACGTTTTCAAGAAGCATCTAATTGTGTTGAGGATGGTCATTCTCTTACATTCTACTACGCCATTCTACTGTGGTGTGTTGGGCAGGACCTTTGATGGAGAATACCTCGTTCTGCACAGAAATATATTCACCTTTGAAGTTAGATCCCAAGGTGTGGACCTTATGTCTGTGACAACCTCTACATGCAATATGTAGTGGCAAAATGCATGATGAAGGAAGTAAATCATGCAGTATCTTGTATAGTCATCAATGATGGTCATGAGGTAGCACTTTCCTATGAAATTAGAGACTCGCATGGGTCCATAGATATCACTATGAACCAAAGCCAATGGAACTGTTGTATTGATGGTAGAAGGTGGATAGTGATGATGCATCTGCTTTATCATAATATAGCCATGGCACAGTTTTGAATTGCCTGTGAACTGACCTTGTAGTTTATTGATGAGTTTTTGTTCTTGCATACGTTGGAGTAGAGGGTAGTTGGCATGACTGAGTCTTTCATGCCACATATGTGCGTCCACTACGAGACATGTTGTTGGCTATTTCAAATCATTGAAGGAGGATTTGAACGAGAACTCATAGAGATCACTGCACCTAGGAATTTGAAACACAAGTTTCCTTTGATGAATTAATGTGCATTTTGTTTTAGAAAATAGAACTTCCAGACCTACATTGGTAAGCTTAGCCACAGAAACCAGATTCTTAATGAGGTTTGGTACCAACCAAGCATTCTTTAGCTTTAAGTTCCTACCATTACCTAGTGGAATTTGAATGATGCCCTTGCTAACAGTGTGAAGTAGATTTCCATCTCCCATTCAAACCTTGCTTCCTGGTGCTTGCATAACAATTGCAAAGTGTTTTCTTGAAGTTATTAGGTGCTTTTCATAACCTAGATCTAGAGTGAGTGTTTTGTTCAACTGTGTGGTCTGGAGGCTTACCCCATCTTCCTCATGTTCATGTTCCTTAGCTTTTGCGTTGTTGGCACTTGCGCTTGGTCTCATATTGAATTGTCCAAGCCATTGGACAATCTGGTAGTTGTCTCAATGATGCCCTTCTAGTCCGCATGTGTAACAACGCCCATTTTTCTTGGTTGTTGGACTGCAAGTAAAAATTTTGAAGGACAATGCTCCAGATGCTTGATGCCCACCATTGAATCTACCGATCCTTAAAGGTTGTTAATATTTGCTTCAATCACATTCATCTTAGATGTAGAAAGATTCTCGAAATGTCCCATTAGGTATCCTCAAAGTTCTCCGACATTTATTGTCTGCACTTCTAGGTGAATCCTTATTGCTAGCTTGGACAGAATGATGCTGACAGCTTTCTTCTCTCAAATTGCAAGCTCTTCAGTCACCACCCCCCTAACTGTTGACCATCCCTTCTTCCAAGCCTTTTTCAACTAGTGTTGCAATAATAGTTGATTTGGTGACATCTGCCAGTGCCACCAAGTCCACATGCCCTCACCTGAGTCATGTTGTCCACCCATGTGATGAAACCACTCATTCCATCAAATTGAGGAGTGTCCTAAAAGAATTATCGTAGTGACCTTGCAATGCTCATGATGTAAAGAAGAAAAAAGGATGAGAAACTTAGTATAAAGTTGTAATCTCAAGGCTCTAATACCATGAAAAAGAATCTAGAACTAGAATCAACATTAGTTATGTATAAAGGCCAAGGATCTTGAGGGATCACCCTGTGACAATCTATCTCAACTAACGAATCCTAGAGGATCACCCTATGATAGTTTATCTCTCGGATATGTATTTTAACAATTTACTATTCCAACACATGCATGATCATAATTCTTTGTGTTGCACCACTATGTATCTGGAAAAATCCTATGTGACTTCTATGGAAATGGTTTTCTAGTGTACACACCTCACAAGATTCAAACCTTTTTAAAAGTTGTATCTCATCAACTTGAGATTGATTTCTCGAGATTGCTTTCACTACTGCTTTGTGAAGATGGCCTAAATGTTCAAGCCATAGCTACATACTCCTTGAGTATGCCACAAAAAGCCTAAGCAATTAATTAGATAATAATAGCATTAAGTTTGTATAGTCCAACGTACATGTGCCCATGTGCCACCACAACCTTGCTAAATTTGCCCATGATGACACAACTATCATCATTAAAGAAAAGTGTCAAACCTGAGTTGATTGTTGCTCCAACCAATAGTAAATTATAGAAAATTCTTGAAGCATAAAACATGTTGGTTAAAGCTACCAACCTTTTGCACCTCCATAGTGCCTACCTTAGTGATGAAAAGCTAGTGATTGTCATCAATAGAAATGACTTTTCCTATTGGAAATTACTTGAAAGCATATGTTGATAATATGCATTATTGCACTAGAGTCAATTTACAAGGTGCTTTGGCTCTTCGACTCTATTCCCTTGGGCTCTTAAATGACTAGTTAGTGCTTTAAATTGATTTAAGAAATTTTTGCTTGCACTTTTTTATGCCCAATCCTTGTGGTTGCCCTGCTGCCTTATCTTTGCAATCCTTGGAGTAACTTGCAATAGTTACACACACCCTTCTTGTTAGGTGAATCACCACTAGTGGACTTTTGAATTGCCATTAGTGTGATGTCTCCTCGTCCTAGCTGATCTCAAGCTCTTGAGAAATCCAATTCCCAATTATTGAAGAGACCCACAATACAATCATGTTCATCACTACTACCATGGGAATAAAGGCTTGAAACCTTGAAGTTACAACTACCTTGTTTTTAAATGGGCTTTTGCACTTGGGGTTTGATGTTGCACATGAATAACCCTCTCTTATCACCATGCCATTGCTTATTTTTGGGTGCAAATTTTGCATTTTAAATGCAAAAGTTACACTTTAAAAAATTAGCAAAAGTTAATTAATTGTGAGAGTAGCTGGGAATTCACAAATTTAAAACTTGAAAGCATTTATTAAACACGTGCATGCAAGCAGTTCTTAAAGATAAAACATGAGATCCTTGTCTAAAATTGGACTAAGTTTACCGTTGCTATTCAAGTAAATCTTCTTGAACATCTAAATCAATTTCTACTTGAGGATTTCCTAGCGGTGCTTTGCCATGCCTGAATCAAGCAAACATGCTAATTCACGAATTCTCCTCATTCTTTTCTTGGGCCACTGTTAGGCTACTAGACCAATGTTTAAGTCCATATTAATATCATTGCTTTCCTCCTGGATCTCACTTGTCCCTGCGCTTGGTTGAACTTGTTCAAGCTGCTGGCTTGTAGCACATGACCTAAAGTATTGCAAGGTTGAGAGTGAGTTTTGGCTGCCTTTTGGATGGGATGGTCACACAATGGGGCTTGAAGCCAAGTGTGGAGGTTGAAGTAGCATGGTGAGAACCTAAGGAGGATGCCAATTCAGTCTTGAACTTGCTTGGTTGCCTTAGCAGAGGCATTCTTGCACAATGGTTGTTTTGGTATTGCTTAAGAGCTTGAACAAATTTCTGAAAGTGGAGAGTACCTCTATGTGCAAACTCTTCTAGTTGTGATTGCTAAATTGCCATATATCGTTTTGACCAATCCCCATAGTAGCGATTGAGTGGATATGTAGTGGAATCCCAATATGTGCTCCTTGATACTCTTTGGTTTTGCATACTTGAAGTTGGTAATATAGAACACTACACTATTTTCTCCACAAATCCAAATTCCCTGCATGAACTTGAGGATTTGTAAGAGTCTGCCCAGTGCTTAAAAGTCCTTCTGAGCAGCAATATAAAAATTTCTAAATTGAATCACTTAGTCGACCTTGACATTGTTGTTCTTCTCCTGCTATTTCAATTGGTGTTACTAGCTTGAACATGGCTCTTGGACCTAAGCAATTGATCATGTTAGCTACTTTGCTTCAGCTACTCTTGGCTGGCCGGCTAGGACTACTACATCCTCCTCTACTACTTCTACTTGTAGTACTTATGCAACTGGAAACCCTAGAGCCAAGCTCGAATGGCCACATCCGCTACCACACCCCTCCCATGATATGCAGCTCCACGGTTGCACGACAATCTGCTGCAACTCCATGGCCACGACTACTGCGCCCACAAGCAACCGTGGCAACTCCACGACCATGCCCGCTCCCTTCGCGTCTGCGCCTTATTGCTCTTGACATAGAGTAGACATTAAAGAATAAGAAGTAGAGTCTATAGAGGAGAAAAATAAGCAAGAAACTTACCACTCAAGCTATGCCACTGCGTTGCTTGAAGATCTAAGTTAAAACTCTATATGATCAGGTGTGCTTCTCATTCATTAAGTTTAAAATATTCAACAAATTGTTTTTTCAACGTGCAAACCTTGGAAATATGTGGTTTTTAAATACTTAAAGAGACTTAAACTCAATTAATAGTAAATCATATAGTCAACTACATTCAAGATACCAAAAATGTTTCTTAAAAAAACATTATATCATATTCAACCCATCTATAATTGCCCCTCCAACCTTCTTGAAAGAGAGTATTCTTCGTCTTCCCATTTTATTGAGGATGTTAATGTTGATCTTGTTGTTAATCTTTATTTATGACAATTACAAATGTGAATTAAAGTATTCTTTGCTTCCCTCTCTAAATGTTCACCATGGGAGTCTTTTTTTTGCATGGAGGAGCCATACCCATTGCCCTTGTCTGAATCAAACCATACCTTGAAGCTTACTCACACTAAAATGAAATCCTTGTTCAAAAGAACCATATTAAATGTATGTAATTATAATCATCTTAACGAATTTTGTTTTAAAGAAACCTTTTCTTAAATGTCTAATTTGTTTTAAATTGGATCAACTAATTTACAAAGAGGTTAGGACTTTGTCAACCACTATTTATGTATATCCTTTATTTATAAATTGAAAAGCAATAATAATTATATTCTTGAAAATAATTTCTAATAAGCTTTTATGAAAATATTTGAATCTCAACATATAAATGGTTTGCATAATAACTTTATTAAAAAAGATGTATAATACAATAGGCCATAATATGCAAAGCTTGTGTGTGTGTGTGTTTTTGAATGCATTGTAAGATGTATAACACAAAAGACTTTACTTTGTGACTAAGAGAATTTATAATGTATATATTGTTATATCAAAAGATGCATATAATAATAATAATTTGTTAAACATATAATATATGACACACACACATATGAAACCTTCCAAGTTTTTGGATATTTCAACATACTTCAACACAGACATGTACTCAGTTAAATTTAAATTAACAACAAATATTTAAAAGTATTTGTAATAAACTGATCAGTATTTAATATTATACTTTGTTATATAAAATTTTAAATATTTAGTATTAATTTTTAGCTACATTTATTCACTTTTTAGATTTTAAATTTATCATTATTAAAATTGTAATTTTTAGTTTACTACACTTCACATTCACAGTTAGAAAATGCTTACAAATTCAGAATATACATTTAACTATATATATGAAAAAGAACGAAAAATTCAGTGTGGAAGTTTAAATAAAGCATATTCTTTAAGGGTAAAAATGAATAGGAGGGTGAAACTGGGTTTAAACTTTCAATATAATTAAAAAATTAAATTATAATAACATCCATTAATCCATAATATGTTTATGCAATTATTAATATAAATATTCTTCAAAATATTTATGAATTTTAACAAGCTTAAGAAAGCTCTCTCTGCCTGTGTGTGTTGTGTCTCTCTGCCTGTGTGTGTGTGTGTGTTTATCTGAAACATTTTTGTAATGTATACATGTAGATTATGTTGTTTAAGGTTAAACCATCACAAAATAAAATAAAATATGGCATATATATATATATTTAAAATATAAAATACTGAATTTTATATATCGGTAAAATACATGTATAGATATGTCTATATATATGAAACAGGTGGTTGACAGTGGTTTACTGTAGAAACATACATAACACTAAGTACACACCTAGATATATACATGCATATAAAATTATAATTACATTTTATGTGTAAAGATAGACAAACATAAATAGACAAATATCAATGTTTTAAATAAATGTATATCTCTGTAAATGATATATATATATATATATATATAGAGAGAGAGAGAGAGAGAGAGAGAGAGCTGTAATTCTATTTATGTATAATGTATAACTACATACAGGCACCAATTTAAACATGAAAGTTATTTTCTATGAACTTTGTTTATATATTTTCATGGTATATATACATATTACGTATTAATGTATTTATATTTTCTTTAATATAAATATAAATATGTAATATAAAATATACACATTATTAAATGCATAAGAATATATCATAGAATTATAAATATGTAAAACATAGAATATATGATTTATGTACATGTTTATTTTATTTATTTTAACTCAATTTATCAGAAATCAATTTAAATACACGAGGTTATTTTTCAGCATAAATAAAAACATTATACTTAATTTAAATATATAAATACTAAAACAAAATTAATGCAGTTAAAATATGTTTCAATACGGCTGTTCATTAATATTACTAAATATAAGGTTATATATTATGCAAGGTAAATTTAATAAAATGTTGTTTCTAGTGAAATCATTATTCATAGTCACTAAAATGTACCCGTGTCTCTGTGTGTGTATCTATATCTATCTATCTATCTGTGTGTGTGTGTGTGTGCGTGTGTGTAGAGAGAGAGAGAGAGAGAGAGAGAGTATGGGATAACATTAAGATTTAATATGGAAAATATCTTGTATATATATATATTGTACAGCTTTTCATATATTAATATTGACGATACATATGCATTTATTTGTCTATGTATGGATATGCCTGTTACACACACACACACACACACACACTCACCAACATGTAGTATAACATACAATAACTATTATTATTTACCTCAATTAATAAACAAAAGTGCTTCATATGCATTTAGTCTTGGCAGTATATCCATTATTTCCATCTCATCTCCGCGGTTTGTTGCCTTGCTGCTAGAAAATGCGTGTAATATCTACGTACATACAGAGATGTATATATATGAGAGAGAGAGAGAGAGAGGGAGGAGGGAGAGAGAGAGAGAGAGAGACACACCTGTCAGCCATTCTTTTGCTTGCTGTCCAGTGTCACGGCAAAAGGGACACGAGGCATGCTTGAGAAACATGTAGTCCCATTCTTCTTGCTCGAAGAAATTAGCACAACACTGACACTGTGTAATTGCCAACGAAGGGTCCAATACGTAGAAATAGCGGGTACTCTTGCCAAAACCTGAGGTGAAGATGTTTGAATATGTACAGAACCTTATACACATTCACAGACACATAGTACATGCATACATATAACCATGTGTGTTTATGCGTTTGTGAAATCCATTGTGTAATATGATATAAATATATATACGTATGAATGTACAGACAGACACACACACACACACACAATACTATGTACCGTGAATCGTCACTTGTGAACTCTGCATCTTGGAGAGTGTTCTTTCATTGAGCTTCACTTCTTTGTTTTGTGAATTCTTGTTAAGCCCAAAAAGCTCCAGAAATCCTCTTCGAGAAGACTAGAAAAGAAATAAATAATATCATGACACAATATCCATACATATAATACACATTCATTAACTGCTCTCTCTCTCTCTCTCATATACACAAACGCACACACACGCACGCTCTCTCTCTCTTCACACACATGCATTTCTCTATATATTTATAAGATGTGAAATATGTAGACATACAGACACATGTTCATCAAGGTTTGTGAAGTATCCGCATATCTTAACATCTATGTTTACCTTTAAGCAGGAATCGAACTCTGAATGAGCTTGCAGCAGCTGCATTGCCCTTGTCTGGGAAATACCATCTTCTATAAAAAACTCAACCTACATACATGAATATTAAAGACATAATAATATACATTAATATACTTCGTTTAAATCTTAGAATACTAATTACCCATATATAGGATGTATAAGTATATTATAGTAAATATATGTATTAATTCTACCAGGGGGAGTTGATCAAACGTCAGAAATGACCAAAATTTTGACTGGTGGCATATACTGCAAGAATCTTCTTTGAAGTAAGAGACAAATGGGGATGGCGACAAGCAGAAGAAACAATATGAACAATTCGCATTTTTGTCACAAATCCTGTTCAAACCGTATAAATACACAAATATACACTTACATATATCTGAACATATATACAACAACACACCTACATAGATGTATATGTTTATCATATCATAGATGAAAAATGGTATAAGAGAGAGAGAGGGGAGGGAGGGAGATGTGTACGTACATGGCACGAGCTCTCGATGTCAGAGTTGCGATCTCAAGCTTCTCGGCCCAGCTCGAAGGAACACGAAACCTTTGCAAATGTTCATATGCATCCCTTGCAACTTTGTGACAACCTAACGACAAATGCATAATGATACATGTATAATACATGTATGATAATTATTTATACATCAAGAAATTGTATGATACACACACGTACCTAATAACTCCCCATGTCTGGCAAGTGTAACCAGAATATTCACTATAGAGATACCCGGAGTAGGCCGTACAGATATACGAGCAAGAAGAAAACGGGCAGCGTTGAAGAGTGTCTCAGGGAGTGTTGTTCTAAATGGCTCATTAATGGACTGATCTATAAAAAATATGCATAGAATCTCCGCATTATTGTTGCATTCTGAAATAATGCCCAGCAGTTGATTATTACATAATATTATGTGTTTTGTACATATATTACACTGTAGTTACTTATACACACAAGCACACAGACACACACACACACACACCTTCAGAATAAGTTTTGCCGAACTCTAGCTTGTCTTGGAAAAGCAACCAGGAATTATACGAGGCATCTTAAACCGCTTCTCTTTCACCTGTATTAGTAAGTGTTATACATATCTATACAGTATATCTGGAGAGAGAGAGAGAGATCAATTGTATATGTAAGTCTATGTTGGTGATACAAGTCAATGTATTATATGTACATATCCATGGATACTCTCTTCTGTGTGGGATAGCAGGAGCTCTAGTGAGGTGTATCGAAGAGTTGGTAATAATTGCCCGTATATACTGTGATATAATAAAATTACATACACAATATTTCAATGATATTTATGTATATATGTATACATGTGTACTTTATATAATATATCTATATCCATCTCTATCTATCTATCTATCTATAGAGAGAGACAGAGTATATTTAGATATCTCTCTCTCTCTCTCTCTCTCTCTCTCTCTCTTCTCTTACACACACACACAATGTAAATATATTTATATACATATACATAAGCTTATATTACACACACATAGTATACGAAACTTACCGCATTATTAACAAGTTGGTTAAACATATGCTCTGATAAATCTGGCCGTCCCGCTTGTCTATATGTTAAACAAGCATCATAAAATCGATCCCTTCTTATTAACCATTGAGCATATGGAATATTCACGTCCTCTTCTAGCTCGGGATGGAGCTTCTTCACGGTAAATGCATCGTCCCATTGTTCGAGTTCTATATGAAGAAGTAATATAGACCTGAAAACAAAAGTTAAAGAAATTAAACATGATTTAAAATATATTAATAAATTATATATGCTGTATAAATAGTACACAATCTCGTACTCCATTTAACTATGCCATCATATAGCTAGGTTTAAAATTAGTATACTATGACAATATACATTTAAATTATGTACGAATTATCAAGCATAATAAGCTCGTTATATAGTTATATTAGATTTATATAATATCTAAACCATTCTATAATATAGTTATATATACATATAATATTATCATCTAACAATACCATACGTAAATATATTGGGCATACACGTCGCAACCCATACATCTGTATTGTCTGAGCTTGATATAGCTATAGGATGGTATATACTACACAAATGATCTATATATTTGTATCTCAGAAGGTCTTTTCAATGTATAATGAGCTCTTCTGTTATACATTGTATATAGTCGTATGATACTTCTACATGAGTCTGTAGAAAAACTATATATATGTAATATTTTAATATATCCTCCACACATATACTGATTATCCATGTAGAATTAATGTATAAGTTTAGTAATTGAAAATTAAGCTGTATTTTAATTTGATACTCACCGGAAATCAGAGAGCTTGGTGTATGTTTCAAAAGCATGAGCATATAATCCATGACGATGCATCAGAGCCGCACATTGTGTCAACTCCTCAATATCAGACTTCTTTAACCTTCTCGCTACCTAAAAATAAATAACACAAAAGTGTCTATACGGAAGTACACACACACTGCGTTGTCTATACGATGGTTCTACACATATATGCACAGGTAGGTATGTGTGTATATACATATCAATGGACCTTGCTCCGCTATAAGGGGCTGGAATGTATCTGCGTATTCCAACTTTTGCACTTCCGAAAACCTTATATACTAAATGCATATGGATAGGCGTACATATATATTGTTTAAATATGTACGCTTGGAACATATTTTGTGTGTTCCCCTTACTGCTAAACGTGGTTTAAGTTGAAGTAAACACACATGCACATATGCATATGTATGTACACGCCTCTATAAGTTGTACAGGTAATAAAAGGGCCTGGAATACCTGTATTCCCCTTTTTCCACGCATCTCAAAACCCTCTATGTTAAAACGTGGTTTACACACACATATGCATATGGATATGTGTATGTACATATCTATGTGGGATCATGGTTGCTGATATGAAAATTTATACAAAGCTTTGCGTGGTCCCGCTTTTTCCCTTATTCCAAAATTGTCTATATTAAACATGGTTTAAGTTAAAGTACACACAACACAGCACGCGCGCGCACACACACACACACGTCACATATGCAGTATGTCATTACCTCTATGAGTTTTAATGCAGGGCCATGCTCGGCTAATATAGCAAGAGCCTTCTCCGGTTGTCTGGCAATTAAATACATATCCGCGGCTGTTTCATGGTCATTTGTTTCCTCGGTCCATTCCGCTTGCCTCTGAATAATCTCTTGTACATTGGATTTGCTTGTGTTCTCTTTGTTGTGTACACATTCTGCTAAAGCTGTAACAAAAAATAACATATATAATGTGTATTGACAAAAACAATAATATATACTGTACATACTCGCAATTGAATACATGCGTATATATATACACATCGGTATGTTAACGTGTGTACATTTAGATCTTAATATATGCATTAAAAAGTACATAATAGATTAAACATATCATAAGTTAATAATGATGATGATGATGATAAAACATACTAACACTATGTACATCTAATATTATTGATACCCTTTGCTTTGTCGAACATGCGGAGATCCGCATACATTTCCATTGCCTTATCAACTTCGCCTGCTTCACAATACACTTGAGCGGCTTCTTCAAACCTTCCCTGTCAAGTGTATATACATGAGTTTAACTGCATTTCAGAACACGTAGTACTCCCTGCCCCCTCCCTCCCTCCTCCCTCCCTCCCTCCCTCTCTCTCTCTCTCTCTCACACACACACACACGCGCACACACAAAGCTCCAAATAGTTAAATGATCACACAAACCTGATAAGCAAGTGCATAAGAAGCAAGATGATATGGTTGATCCGAATCCTGGTATCTGTAATAATAAGATAAACAAATATAAATAACTACAATTCACCAATAACAGGAACACATCACTTAGAACTGTAATATATGATATAGCTCCTTCCAAATGATAACACACACGCAGAGAGAGAGAGAGAGATGAAATGTGTGTGTGCGTGTTAAATGTACCTGCTTAGAAGATCAAGAAAGGGCAAATCTCGTAAACGTGTAAAACCAGCGCGAGCAATCTTCCAATCGTGGCCCTTCATAGCTTCTAGTGAAAGCTGACGCCAATCCATCTCCGTTACACCCATACATGCAACCCGGTATGCATTTCTATAGTCCCTTATACGTAAATATTGCCTCATACTTGTCGACTGTGGTACTTCAACCGTCTGTACAGGTGAAAATAATTAAATTAATATATAATAAGTTAATGCAGCTGTATATATTACTCAGATAATATACAAACATATATGTCAGCATAATCTAACATAAAAAGTATGTTATATATCGTGATCCTATGGATGCAAAACGACTTATTATACAACTAAACCAATCATACATACTGATCTTATAATTAATATTAGAACTGCAATAAAGTACTTATAGTATAGCTATAGCAAGATTATATGTATATATTTTCAAAATAGCTTGTATAATAGTACATATTACTATTGGTTACTATACAGGGTGGAACTTAATATTCTCAAATATAGATGTTGACTATCTGTATTCTATATATATATATATATATATATATAATATATATATATATATAATTAAATTCTACTTAAACTTACATTACATAATGTAAGGAGAGAGATTTTCACATAGAATATATAAAGGAAATACTTTGATATACTGTATGCATACATATAATGTATATTCGTGAGCATGATACCTGCATTGTACATTGCTGAAGGCAGAACATCCTGAACCCTTGAAAGCCAACAACATAGCCCTGCATCTTCTGAGAGTGCACGGGAAACTCTGCAGTCTTTATGTTCAGCATCCCATTACCAGAGTA
Source organism: Selaginella tamariscina (assembly GCA_003024785.1). Taxonomy (NCBI): domain Eukaryota; kingdom Viridiplantae; phylum Streptophyta; class Lycopodiopsida; order Selaginellales; family Selaginellaceae; genus Selaginella; species Selaginella tamariscina. The sequence goes on from PUQB01000663.1 coordinate 88,350, forward strand.
GCAAAGCATTGCATCTAATTTCGTGTTCCATGCAACGGAACTGGCGTGTTTTTCCTCGTAACACATAGTCCTGCTCTGATAAAACAACTCAACTTCAGTAGCCACATCATCTATATAAATATGTAAATGTAGGAAAAGATCATATACGCATACTCTTTTCTACATATTTACTGTAGAATGTATCACTTCATACACGCATAGATATCCATATAACTGTGTATATACATAAATACTATATATGTGCATATATATCTGTACATATCTAAGAAACAAACAACACACACCCATATATATAAGATAAATTACGCATGCAATCCATTATATATGTAGCACTACAGCACTACATATAAAGATATGGAATCTATATACACGAACAGGAATGTATCAAATGTTATGCTTTACAGAAGTCCGAGTAAAACATTTTACAGTTGTCTATTTTTCTTATGACTTCTTTTGGGCACCTCATATATATGTGTATCCCTATACGCAGACGTATATACACTGCTACAAGTAGATATGTATGCTGGTATCATATACATATATGTATGTGTACACAAAATCATGCATCTATAATGTCTTCCTGCTAATAAACAGAGAAACATATTTGTTTGTATGTATGGCTGTTTGTTTATGATATACATATCATTATACTCTAAAGCGTTATAATATATACATATTCTTACGTATGTATAGACGTGGATTCTATGCTACTACATGTATGTAATTTCTTTCTATGCGTATACGGGTGTCCTCTGCTTTTTGTTTCATAAGAGCAGGGTATATGTTACCAGGAAAGATTATATATGCAGACTGTATAGATAAGAATTATACATGAATATAAATATAGCTGTGTATACATGTATGATTTGTATTCTCCTTTATGGTCTGTATTGCTTATAATACATAAACATAGATTAGAATATATGTCCGTGTATCAATATATATATACGCAAATATAGAAATGAAATGTATATACAAAAGACTGGTCATAAACAGAAAACCTATACGGGTATATGCAAACATATGCAAATACATATACATGTGTGTGTATGCGTGTGCGTGTGCGTATGCGTATGCCTGTTTGTTACGTACCTGAAGATCGTAAACGACAAGATTCGAGATCTCATCTACAATGGCAAGGCGTTGACGACTGGCAGAGGTCGAGGCAGCGTATGGAATTTGTATGCTTATATAAATACACTAAAAAGTCGCTGTTTATAAAAACTTGTACGACCAATCCACCTTTGTGCCAACAAGTAGTCCTTCACCCCCACTTGGACCTCCACAAACCTGCAAACATATATGTATATACATAAAGATGTGTGCGTGCGTGCGTGCGTGCTGTGTGTGTGTGTGTGTGTGTGTGTGTGTGAGAGAGAGAGAGAGAGAGAGAGAGAGCATCTATATATACTATTGATTTATGAATGTATGTGCATAGGGAGTATGTATACACTATGAAACATACAGGCTCAAACATATGAGCATATACGTATGCTTTTATATGCTACCTTTCAGCCTCGGAAGAATGAAGTGTATTATGTCCTATGTATAAGAATTATAGAATTATGAACAAGTAACAGCTTGTGTTGTGTTGTGTCGTGTGTGTTTTTGTGTGTGTGTGAAAGAGAGAGAGAGGGAGAGATGCGTACCTTGATGTACCGAATAGTGGAATCAAGAAACCATTCACGTTCCTTGACCCCATTAAAGGCATAAAGTTGCAGTTTCGTTTCCTGTACAAAACAATGTAGATAAGGTACATAATTCAGCATTGAAGTGTTTTAAATAATATATTCATCGTTACAGTATTACTTTTATTAAAATGTAGTAATATATCTATAAATGTTAAATGCCACTATTTAGCTAATAAAATACTCACTAGCATAACTATACATCACAAACAAATATATACATATTTTCTCTCTCTCTCTCTCATACATAACGAAATGTATATACATGTACATACGATATATACATATATAAATATATAGGTATAAATGTATATCAGCATCTTATGTACAATGCAGCAACTCCTGTAGTTTAAATAGTAAAAGATATTATGTACATATATGAATAATGATATATATGTATAAGTAAAATTTAGAAAGTAGCACTTATTTGTTTATTAAACTAATATTAACTATGAATGTATTTACTTACCTGACATAAGATGAGATGTTGTGACGTAAGAACTAAAAGGTTGCAGTCTAACCGATGATTGATTCTTGCACAAATTGATAATCGGAGTCACATAGTCCGTCACCATGAAGCTCATAAACAATAATTCTGTTTGACAGTTGTATTGCCAAATGGTCTCGGTAAACCGCAATCTTTTTAATATAATCTCGACACTTAATCCGCACCTGTAATATATATGATGTAAACAAACACACACACACACACACACACATCTGTAAGCACTAAATAATTAATAAAGAAAAGCATACCTTTTCAGTGGAGATTAAGTTTTGAACAACAACGTCAGTCATCGCTTCCCTGTATGCATATCTTTCTTGGTATAGTCCATGTACCTGCATAAATATTTCACAATTACATGAAGGTCATATCCAACGCACAGATTATATCTTATACATACTATATCCATATGCTCTCCTCCCTATATGTATGTATGTATGTTGTACTATCACAATGTAGTTTGTACATACTTATGTTTTCATCTGACGCAAGCACAAAGATGTGATAATACATAATAAATACATAAGTCAAATAAACTATAATTTCCTAGGATATACAGAATATTCGTTTATGGCTTTTATCTAAGTATGAACACCTATATGCATACATAATTATACCATAGAGAATGCGAGCTGCAACATAGATATACTGCCATCATTACACCCAACAGCAACAAAGTCACTCTTTGGGTGTGAACGAACGACCCAGATCCAATCGGTAGTTTCACATATTGTAGTTAGTTGTCTTCCCTCTTTTGATAATAACTCCACCTGCAATACAGAACATATGTCTACATGTTTGTATGCATCTGTATTACCTTACCTTCTTCCCAGAACCACCAACCAATATATATTTCCCATCATGATATGAAATGCTGCAGGGGTCATATCCAAGCTCAGTGCATCGCTCAAACTGATATAAAATTAAGTAGTTAAAATATATACACATTTATATTATGAAGAATGTCCAGAGACTCCTATATATGTATATGTGATATATTAACTAAATTTCATATATTGTTGATAATATATTAAGTTATAAAGTTTAATTAAAATTAACATGAAGAATACATTGATTAGTTTATACATATTAATAATGATTTGAGCAAACCTTGCTTGCCTGATAAATTATAGAACGATAGTGTACCATCCCAGCATGCAACAGCGAGTGTATCAGAAACCTTGTTATCGATATTCCATTGCAATGACCATACTGGGGCCGATTTTTCAATTATAGCCTGAATAAAACATAATATATTTAATAAAAAATAACAATATTATCAATATCAATTATATATATATATATTATATATAGCGAGAGAGAGAGGAGAAGAGAGAGAGGAGAGAGGGGAGGGAGAGGGAGAGGGAGGGAGGGAGGGAGGGAGGGAGGGAGTGAGAGAGAGAGAGAGAACTTAGTGATTTATTGTTATATTTCGTTTCGCATTTAAATCGTACTTGCTCATTTCCAGATCTGTCACAGAGGTGTATGTGACCACTAAACATGCCAATGGCCAAAATCTGACCGTCTGCTGTCCAAGATGCACAAAGGACCTGAAATAAGCTTTACACGCATCATGCACATACACATATACAAGCGAACCAAATATATGTGTACATATATGTTTATATATACATTGAGAGAGGGAGAGAATCATACCTTGGAAATCGCTCTGTGCTTAGAAACAGACTTCTGTTCCGGAGACCAAATGCCGAAGTCACTAGCAGTCCCGCTTGCAAGCTTCATATATTTTGTAAAATAAGACAAACCAAATTATTCTGGATAGATAGTGTGTATTAGAAACTGGATACCTGTTGAGTGACTGGGTTATAAGCAAGGCACTGAATTGAATCGGCATGGCTGTATTTCAAAATCCCTTCAGCCTGTCAAGCATTTGAATACGTATACGCCCGCCCACACACAAAATACTTAAGACATGCATAAACACATACACGTATGTGATTGTAAAGCTTACTCTGTATGTCCAAACGATGATGGTCTTATCAGCTCCTCCAGAGGCAAATCGTTTTCCGTCACGAGAATATGCTAGACAATAAACTGCGCCTTTATGTCCAAAAAAGACAATTTTAAAGTTAGACACTATCTATTCATCCACACCACACAGTACGTGCATGTTTATATATCGAGTTAATCGTTAACTATGTATACCTTTCAATGTGTGCAATAGATCACCGCTTGTGGCATCATACATAACAACCCGACTTCCGACAGCAGCAATTAACTGACTTCCATCTAGTTGATATAACATATACATATTCATATATACTCCTCTCTCTCTCTCTCTCTCTCTCTCACACACACACACACACACACCTGGTCTAAAAGCAACATCATAACAAATTGACTTCACACCTTCACGTTCCGGCTGCAATTTAAAAGACATCAATATGAAATTGATAAAAATGCAGCTACGACAAATAAAAAATAAAAGTAAAGCTTACCGAATGATCCGCCCAGGCAAGAACCACTCTCATCTTTACTGTTAACAAGCCCTAATTTTTATAAATGGATTCGAACCCGTCACCCACCGAGTGTAATTTGCAATGTATATATGAAAACATCTAACATCCTTAGCGCGCGCGCACACACACGTTTCAAGAGTAAATCTGTACCTAATAAATATTTTACATGGAAAATAGAACTGTACAGTCAAAAAAAGAAAGGAAAAAAAAAAAGCGGAAAAACTTCGACTCCTAAACTATGTAAGTATATACAAAACATATCTAAAAATCAAAAAAAGCTCTCCGAAACCTGCTCAGCCTGCCACATTATAAACACATATATTTATGTGTTTGTGTCACAATATAGTATACATTTTAAACAATTATATAATAAACTTTACCTCGAAGACGAAGGCACTAAGACATGTCATCCTCTACATCGTCGTACTCCAGTTTGAGACCCTGTTTCAAACATGCGTAAGTATGTAGTGCGATTTACTAGTGCAGTTTCGAAATATGACTTACAAGTAATAATGTTTCGTAAAACTAGTGATAATTATATACATAATTATATTGATTAATGTATAGCTCTATCAAAGAGAGAAGCATGCGCATGGTACGAAATAAAGCACGCGCGCACGCACACACTACCTCAGACCCAGCTCGCAACCTTGCATATTGAGCTCTAGCTTCTGGAGAATATACCATAGCTTGGACACATCCAACAGCAGATTCAATAACATGCTCCTTTTGACGACGACCTTCTTTAAAAAATGCATCGTCAGCTTCATCTTCCACCATGTCATCCTTGTGAAAGCCACGTAACCCATGCCTATAATGTAATTATATAATGAAATTAGTAACAATATAATAGTATTTCTTTGATAAAAATAACCATGAGCATGCTTATTATACCTTCCCCTGTGCCAACGTAATACAAGTTTCTCCAGGACTCCCACGGACCACAATATCTTCTGGTATTCTTTTCTGGCTTGATATCCTCTAACATGAGCCTGTGTAGAAAAATAACATTCATGTAATACACATTAAGTTGTAAATAATATACTATAAACGAACAGCAGATATAAGACATTTTATAATGAACATTAAACAAGTTACAGACATCCCCATATGCATAGGAGTTAAATAAGATATTAGAGAGACATTCTACAATATATATCTATATATATATATATAAGAGACATGTATTGTGCATAATAGCATGTACAAAACACCGTGTTATCACATATTTGATTAACCACAGTCTTACATATAAAATGTGCCTACAGACCATGTATAATATATTGATGCCTTATTACTGAACACATAAAAATAAATATACGTCATACATATATACACAAAAAGATACACGCATATATACACACAGACATGCATACACAAATATACAACTGACCTGTATCTTGATGATTCTTTGACGAGTATTTATGAAGTCCTGACGACCTTTCCAACTGCGAAACTTAGACTGAATCTTAGTAGCAGCTGAGTTAAGCTTCCTGGTCTTGTGTCCACGATAAGCCCTTTGTATCTTTTGCGCAGCCATCAAATCCTCCAAATTCTCATAGCTTACATCCTGTAGTAAGCTTGCTTCTTCCATCTCACGGTTTTTCCGGAAAGAAAACTGCCTGACAAGTTGTATATATATGCTTATAAGTAAAACGTATATTCTTCTATGTGTGTGTGTGTGTGTGTGTGTGTGCGTGATATCAGATTATGTAGCACACGTCAATAATGGATAAGCTAATGATCTATATAAAGTAGCCAAATAGATATAATAAACATAAATAGACCGATATACAGACGGCTCTTCTAAGAGTCCACAGAGAACATGCACACATACATACTATGTCATGTACATACGCGTACCCAAACTTCACTCCCTTCCATTTTGTCAAAATATACATCAGAAGCTACGTAAGATTTTGTCAAAATATACATCAGATCCTACGTAAGAGAGAGAGATACGGCGCAAACACGTGGGCTGTCAGGTGTACAGATATAAATAAATTCACAATGTGAAACTTATATGTATATGTTACACAATCAACTTGATAGTCGGTAGATGGTAATCAACAGCAAACAAACAAAAGAAAACACACACACACACACTCATGCACGCACGCACCTGAAAGCCGATTGTATAAGTGCAGCAGCCTGTGTAGCCCGACGAACAGCAGTAAGAGACTGCTTGAGAGAACTCTCATCTTCAGAATGAACCTCGGACAACATAGTGTTTGCAGCATTCTCCGCAGACAAGCTCGCGTTCGTAAAATGTATAGGGTTGAGGTTATCATCTTTCAAAGTAAGGACAGAGAGATGGTGCTGTAAAGATGCCTCTGCTAGGTAACCCGCGAGTCCGGCATACCCCTGCTTGATGCTATGTCTGCAGGAGTTTGCCCGTTTGAATACGAAGGTGTCGGGTCTGTGAGAAGCTCTGGGACTGCTTTTGCTGCGAAAAGCGATAAGACAACGTTCTCCCTGCAAAAATGTCCCAAACATATACAGACAGAATACGTACGTACACGATATAGCTATATATATGAAAATACGGTGTGCAGAGTGCACCAAGTGTTCTCTATATAAATATTCTACATATAATGCATTTTATATAAGAATGTAAAACTGTAATTCATTGTCTGGATAATCGAAGGGCATGAACATGCATCAGGCATGTACAGAATTACCTAACAAACTATTGAATGTAGATGCCATCATAGCAACCTACTGCCTTTCCTAAACCAACCACCCATGCCCCAATCTACCCCTTGTGTACCATTACCCTATTATATGTATATGTATAGTCTGTGTCAATTATGCTCCATAGTATTGACTGTATCCTTGTTAGCCAATACGAATGTGATGAGCATGTATCATAAACTATCGACATTTACTATATATACTGTGCTATAGTTACCTTCCATAATACGCAGCCCAGTGCAAAGCAGTCCAGCCATGTGAATCTCGAAAATTGACTCCCACACCTGCAGCTAGAATAGGAGCAATAGCCCATTCAAATCCAAGAGCTGAAACTATATGCAGCAATCCCTGTAAAAGCATATATGATGTGATCTTACACAAACACACACATATATATGCATGTACGTATGTCTCACCAAGAAATGTCACACACACAATAAAAGTATAATTGTATCTCTTTTTATTAAATAGTCCATGCTTGAACCAGCCAAAAAGCTTCCACATATGTCTTGCACATTAAATAAAGTACCAATGAATCATATGTATATACCTACTGTAACTATGAACATCTATACGATATATGCTGCACATATATACAGACTTTATAAATTACATATAATATAAATGTAGTTAAATGTAACCTGTCCATCCTTGTCGTAAACACAAGGTCCCTTCTTGTCCTGTCCCATGTGTGCTATAAGCCATTCCTGTAGTTTCAAATGTGAAAATGTTTCGAAAATCCGGTCCTTTATGTCAATAACGGATGCTGATTTCTCCTTTATAGATGTTATGATAGAATCCCACTCTTCAGGCGTCCTATATCCATATAAATACTATGTATATTGAAGTATTTGCATATACAAAATCATATATTTGTCGTATGAAACGTGTATACGATAAATTACATATATACGTTTACACTCTGTGTGCGTGCGTGGTGCGTTGTGTGTGTGTGTGAGAGAGAGAGAGATGTACGTATCTTATTATAGTACATATGATTTTCAACATTATTAATGATGAAGTTTCAAACTATTTATACACATCCCTCCCTCCCTTCTCTCTCTCTCTCTCTCCCTCCCTCCCTCTCTCCCTCTTTCTCTCTCTCAGCAGTTTGATCTTGAGCGACAATTACCGTCTGATGAACATGCATGTAATCGTAATTAACATGCATGTGTATAAGCGTATACACATGAAAATTGCACTAATCTGTAGTTATATAAAAGGGCAAAACGTGTATTATGCTTGTAAGCATCAGATCTACAAGAACGTACACATGTGTATATATATGCCGATTGTGCGTGTGTGTGTGTCCGTTTACCTTCTAAAGTAGCTGCGTACTTTGTTGAAAAATGGATCCTTAACTGTGTTTGTAGTTTTTGTACCCTCTGAAGCTAGCATCCTTGCTAGTTTAAGTCGAAGAAGAAGCTCGTCTGAGACATCATGTGCTGTGTTTAAGGGAGTTGAGGTCTCTTCTCTTTTACGGAACTCGAAGTCTCTAATCTCGCTGCAAGCCGTCCTGTGACACAAATAAACGTAATTGTGTGTGTGTGTGTGTGTGTGTGAGAGAGAGAGAGAGAGAGAGAGGACTGTGTGCCATTTATTTATGAACCGGATGTCCAATAAAGCATATTTATATTAACAGAAACCACTAGAAGTCATGTATATATTAGGTAGGTCACAAAACGCCATATCTTTTACCGTTAAACTTCATTAAATTCATATTAAATTATAAACTGGTAGATTTAAGCATATTCTAAGATTCCAAACTACGGTCATAACCATACCAGCACTGGTCATCTATACACAACAGAGTTGTATACTAAATCATATCTGTCATTTGCAAAGTTATTTATTCTATTGACCTCTCTCTTCTCTCTTCTCTCTCTCTCTCCAAACACACAAGGTGCCACGTCACAATTTCTTTATCTACTGTTTGTTTGGGAGAGAGAGAGACATCCACGTAGTTGTTCATATCAACAATTAATGGACGACACATGTATTTTCTGAATGCTGAATACTACTATTGCACACACACACACACATGAATGGACATATATACACATAGAAACACAAAGAAAGTACCATATTTATACTATTTAGATGGACTATATACACATTGTATACGACTACATATATCTTATATTAGTAATTTAAGGGCCATACCTGTCGGTGCAAGTGATGTAGAATGGAACAATTCCAGGAGGATGAGAGGGCGCTTTACATCGAAGAACACTTGATGAAAGAACCTCAGCAGGGACTTCATTCTCACCAAACATGCAACACCATCTCTGCCCATCAGGCTTTATAAAAAATTCACCGGTGACGAGAACCTGAATAAATAAACTTTTGTACATTCACACACACACACACACACACACAAATATATATATATATAATATATATATATATATATAGATAGAGAGGAGAGAGAGAGAGAAGAGAGAGAGAGAGAGAGAGATTCATTTATGTATATGTTCATGGCTAGTTAAGTTTTTTTTTTTTATACTTGTCCATAAATACTTTGAAGGCTTCATACACACTACTATGAAGGACATAGATAAAATATTGATCTAATTTATACACACATACCACATCTGTACACACGCGCACCAAAATGTACCTTGGTTTCTTCGAAAGCATATGACCAGTCGGGAGAATAGTCAACAATCTTGAACTTCTGATCGAACATGTGGATGTTTAGTATGCTTTCCTGGTATGATATTCCAGTATCACTCTCCTCAAACGTAGACGATAGTAAGGCGTCAGAATCAGATGTAGGTGTACGTTTGTCCATTCGAATATCGTCCATAATCCACCTTCCAAAGCTATCATGTGCAACCAGCTGATTCTGCTACATTTGCATCATAATTAATACAATCGAAACTAATCATAACAAGTACATTAGTATAACGGGAGAGTATAGTTATACTATTTATACATCACATACAATAATTTTTACAGCAATCTACAAATCCAAGAAACATGTTTGTGACGTATAACTAAATGTAATATACAAGCATATGGATATGGTAATATGTTACATATGAATATCATGGCAAATGGATGTAAAACAGCATACATACATCATAATTAAATACAGCGACGTTATTATCTATTCACAAATTATGACAAACATGTAACATAGAACTGTGTTTATCTGAAAGCGTATATGAGTATAATAGGATATGATGACTTCAACCATGCATTATTATAAGCAGAGATTGATTATGTATTGCATTAGTTATATAAAAGTATGCGCGAGTGTGTTTGAATAAACCTTTTGTGAGTCACTAGATGAGCACGGAGTCTCATACGCTGCCTGCAAAAAGTAATCCATGTTATCGTAGAGAAAACATTCACAATACACGCCTGTGCATGTGTTTGTGTCATATCATACCTCGTCTGTTACTTCCAATGACTGTTCAGGGAGAGAACTCAAGTACTTATCACACTCATCTGGAACATTGCAGTGCTCAAGCACTTCCTGCAATATCATAAAATATAGAAATCAATTTAATGCTGAATAACAATAAATTTCAATATAATGAATTGCATATGTTTATATACCTCCCATGTTCCAAAGTTCACAGCATTGCTGGCTACATTGTCACTATGCTTCTCAAGAAAATCCTTCCAATCTTCAGTGCCTTCTTAGGGACAGCAGCATTATTCATGTCTGCAAGTCATTTAGATAATGTGTTATCACACACGCACGCACAGAATAGCAAACAGGCAGCTTTTGAACTAAGAAAAATTTATTTTCAGTAATTATACAATGAGATCACCTGAAATGTCGAGTACTCTGTGAGTTCTGCTTCACTTAAGTAATTAGCATTTCCAGTCTGTTGGTCCTTTACGTCCTGAGGAGAATGCTGAACCTTTGATCATTTCCTTGTAACTGTTCCGATAATGAGCATGGCCTCCTTGATGCGTCCTCAACTACCTGAAAATACTCGTAATGTTCTGTTATCTCTAATCCATATACTTATTCATGTGTATATAAGTATATACCAGTGTATATTACCTGAACATCGTCATCATCCTCTGCATCAAGTGAAGCAGGTGAATTCGCTCCGTTTGGTTCTGGAGCTTGTTTACTTAACACGTTGAACTGCCGCTCGAGCGAGTGGTCATGTAACCGAAAAACGCTTGTTTTATTTCCCTAAATACAGATAATGGTTAAGAAACAAAATACAAATGAAATTCTAACTACCTGAAGCGCCTCAAGGTAATGCACTAGGACAATGTGCTCGTGTGCCCTGAAGAATTGTTAGCGTATAAAGAACATAAAGGATGACAGGCTTACCCTTCAAGCAGCCAGTAACTACGACGTTGAAAGTTTGGGTTTTCCTCTCCGTGTGCATAGTAGCAGTGTAGCATATTGACACTGCCTACCTGAGCAGTATAACAAATTGACTTAAAGTGTGTGCATCTAGGTAATGTATATTCCAAATTATTTACCTTTAAACGCTCGTGGGCCTCCTTTACTGTCTTTCCGTCCTTCTTTTTCCGCCAGTTATGACCATCCTTTCTGAAGTACCGAAGAGCTTTCCGATCGAACAGAAACAAACTACCACCTGAAGTATGCATTTGGATCAAATCAAACATTATGCATGTGTGCGTATGTGTGTAGGGACATATTCCTATACGTGTGTATGTACATATGACTTGGAGCTTACTTGGGGGCTGATATGGTGGTGAAGGACTTGTCTTCAACTTAGCTTCTTCATAATTGCGTAGAACCTCGCAAATCTCTGTAGGCCGTAGCCAGCGGGACTTCGCATCACGAACTATATGCCTTATATCTGAAAATACAGCAAAAACTTGGATTTTTCATGTAAAATTTCGATTTTTGACATCAGAAACGCATAGAATCAAAAGAAAAAAATTGGAAAAGTTCGCTATTATTACGTTTTCAGTACATATTTGATTTTTAGCTTCGGAAAAGTATCAAAGCACCTTAGCGCCTTCGTATGTGTTTTTCTTCATGTAAATGTTCAATTTTTAGCTCCGGACATACAAAATGTTTGACTTACGCACATAAGCACATAAGACCTGCGATTTAAGCACAGATACACATACAGATTGCAAGAAAAACTCGGAAAACGGAGAAATTCATACAAAAAGCGCAATTTTAGTCTCGGAAGAGGGAATATTCATACAAACATCGATCAGAATGTGCGATTTTGTGAAGAAGACAAAAATTACATACCTACATGAGACACCGGCTGCTGAGCGAGCTTCTGATGATCGGCCGCCATAGAAAACCTTCGATCCTAGAACCCTTATGTGTTTTCGACATACTCAGTTCGAAGTGTGACGAGCCTGACACGTGACGGGTGACGGGCGCCTGTCATTGAATTTTGAGGGCTTAATGTAGGGCTTTTTAGGGTTCTTCAGATCTCGACTGAGCAGAGGTAGGGTGAGCTTTCTGAATTTGCACATTTTCATTGTGTATATCAGATATTATATGTAGATTGGACATATCATATATATTGCTACATTGTTATATATATATATATATAGACACACACACACACACACAGTAATGTATGTATAATTCATGTGTGTGCATGTAAATAGTTTTTTCTTACTTGAGAAATTGACAGTGCAGGGATTACAAAGATGATAGGCTCTAGAGCAGCATCCAAACAGTACGTGAATGTGGTTGATCGGCCATTAGGAAAGGGGAAAACAGAAGTAAGCATACACACACACACATGTACTCTAATGTTAACTTTATATATCAGGTGAGTTTAAATGCTCTTGCTTTCCTGTTCTCGGAAATTGTACAATACAATCAAGCAAAGGTTAATAACATCGCAGACCTTGAGAGAAGGTGATATAATATTTTCATATAATCATATAATCACATTGTTACATGTATATGTAAGTAATTTCCTATTGTAGTGTTTTACCTTATACCATATTATCTACTTAACTTAGTTACTCTGTGTTAAAGGCTGGAAGATTTAGGTTATGGCGTTGGCTTGCGTGTGGGAACTTCTTTGTCACAGAGAGAAAGTAAGTCATTTAGTTTTTACACGCACACGTGTATGGGTTTATATGCTAGTATCTATATGTGATTGATATTCTATGAAATATACAGGGGAACAAGAGGGAGATACGTTTGCTGGGAATTCTATCCTTTGTTCACAGTACTGTATGGAAATGTCTGTTCGGCAAGGTAAATGCTTTTCCTGTTACACACACACACACATGTAAGTATATGTGATACTATATATCTATAATATACACACGTATTATAAATAATGTATATATTACTATAATATATATCATATATATGAGATATATATATGAACAGGTGGCTGACTCGCTGGAGAAAGCACAGAACACGAGGACGAGTACATGATAAGCGAGAAAGAGCTGCTCGTAAACAAGTAAGGTTACTGTTGAACAATGTTGTATCCAATATAAACAAGTTTGTCAGGTTTATTTCCGTTCCAAAGGACATGGGAGCATTCAATTGCGGTGCATACGTTGCAGGCATAGTGAAGGTAAAAGTTGCGTGTGTACATAGATATGTCTGTGTATGTGTACATGCATATATGTGTGTATGTATACATATTCGGTTCTAATATATATGCATTCAGGGTGTTTTGGAAGGTGCTGGTTTTCCTGCAAGAGTAACTGCACATTACGTACCTGTTTGAGGGGCAAACTAGGCCCAGGACAACCATTCTAATCAAATTCTCTGAGGAGGTAAGAACGCACACACACACACCCAAACACGTCATACATGTATATCTATATTCAACACAGTGGGTGTGAACAGTAAAAACGTCATTTTTCTCTTTACCTTGTTAATCTTTTGTATTGTATGTCTTGTCATGCATATACATCGTTGTTCTTAACTTGCCCAAGTCTCTCTTTTTTACAACATGTAATCTTTTGTATTGTATATACATCGTTTTTCTTAAATTGCCCAACTCTCTCTCTCTGCGTGTAACACTCCTCTCTCAGGTTTGCAACGTGAGGCACGACTAGGATAGGAGCTCGTTTAGAGATTTTTGTGGCATATATAATTTTTGAGGGTAATTTCTTAAGTAATAAAAGCATACGAAGATATCTAGTAACAGATTACTAAAATCTATTTACAAATGTGCACACTATTGTATTTACACATACATGTGTGTGTATGTGTGTGTGAGAGAGAACGATGTGTCAACAGGCACGTCATGTGCAGTTACTCTTGCAGGAAACCCTGCAACACCTTGCACACACATATGTATGAACAGCATGTGTATATGTACTTCCACAACACACACACACACACATATATATACATACACTGTACTTAAATAAACCTTGATTATGTGACATTGCTTAACAGTAAACCATTGTCAGCCTCCTGTTAAACATTTTTACACCGATATATAATATAATAAATATATGCAATATTACTATATTTTTTGTGATGGTTTAAACCTTAAACAACATAATTTACCAGTGTGTGTCACTTGAAAATAGTCATCTGAATTAATTAATTATTAAGAAATATTTACAATATTCCACCGTATATGAAACTGTAACTTTAGCTATATATATACGTTTTATATAGCAGTGTGTACCTACAAATACACACACACACACACACACAAAGAGAGCATTCTTAAGCTTGTTAAATCTACTATAAATTTTTATGAAGTTAATTAAAATCTCATAAATATTTTGAAGAATATTTACATTAAGAATTGTATAAACATATTATCGATTAATGGTGTTATTGCAATTTAATTTTTATTTTATATTGAAGGTTTACGAGTTTTACGGTTTCCTGTACGATTGAAAATTAATATGATTTTAAAAAGTGCGATAGTGTCTGAAAGTATGTCCATTTAATATATTTTTTATTTTATATACTAAGAGGGTAATTAATTACTATAATTTAAACATTTTAACATATTTGTAAGGAGCACAAATTTAAGAATATACTTAAATGTTTTTATGTAAACTAAGAGGTTAATTAATTATTATATTAAAAACATTTTAACTTGTGAAATTTTGATTAAAAACGGTTAGGTTTAGAGAGATTAAGGGAGTAACAATTAAGTGTTTATGAATGTTTTAAATGTATATTTATATTACACATTCTTTAATATTCTTTTAAGAGAATACTCAAAGAAAATTAAAAAATAAATATTTAATTATATATTGGAAATAAACAATAAAAATGTGATTTACATATTTACTTTGTTTCCTTGTAACTTAATAAAAGGCGTATATATAAAATTAATTTGTATACATTTTAAATAATATATCATTTGCTAGATTTCGTTTAATTTTGCATAATCTAGCAAAACTAATGAAAATAATAAAAATTACATATATTTAAAATCTGTGTATGACATTTATACACTGGAAGTTTTAAATTTACATATATACCCTTCAGAATTTCAATTTAAAACTTCATCATTGTATCTTGACATTGTAATAATTAATTAAATCTATAGTAACATTAAAAATAGAATTAAACAGGCATTAATAAATTATCTTAAAATAGTAAAGCTTCCATGGGTAATTTACACAAACACACAAATATACCCTTCTGCGCCTTGCTGAGGAGAGACTGGCAATGAGACCGAAGTTCAGGATGGAGCTAATAGATGACGAGGCATACCGAATCGGGGTGGATGCTTTGTGAATCTGACTGCCACGTTTGCTGTGTATATGACTCAGTGAAGAACACCTGGTCTGTCACCACTCTGCACTTTGCTGCCGGCGATGAGAAAGCCAAGCGGGCTTTCTACGACCTGGCCCAGGGCCGCTGGAGGACTGACCTGGCTACTGATCCACACATTACCACTGGACTCGAAGGGGAAGGGAAGGGAAGTCGTCACATCCTCCCTCATCCGTTCCTGCAGGGCTACTGCACATGGAAGCACAATGGGATGGACTACTTTGCGAGTCCATGGGGCACTGAGACACTCACTGACGAGGTCTCTCCGGCTACGGAGTGGAGAAGCGAGGGGAGAGGGTAGCGCAGCTCCTGCAGCCGACTTGATAAACCCGCAGATGCTAGAGTATGTACAGGAATCCCCTGGACGTAGACTGTGGTGCAATGGTTTGGGCACTCTAGTCTGCTTTGCATCCCACTTTCAAGTACATCCGTCTCTGCCAATGGTTATCTGCGACTTGGCCACCCAGACCTGGACCGAATTTCTGTCAGTGCCAACATGTGTTTGACCGGTGTCCCCTAGTTGTAGACAGTACCGACGTGCGTGGGATCGACGATTATACCGCGGCGATTGTCTCTCCGTCTCTGCGTGCACCTTATCCTTCTCCTTATAACATCGCTCTGGCTGCGTCCTCGAAGAGTGGGCATATTAAAAATGAATATCCTTTATGAGCAATGTGAGGATACATAAGGGTACTGCTCTACAAAGATATGTAAGGATCTTCTAATTAAATTATATATATATATAACATGATCCTTTTCTAGCTATGGTATGCATATAAATACACATACAGGTCATCTTCCAAACTAATATCTAATTATGTATAAACGCACCTAAGAAATGAATATATATATATATATATATATATATATATATATATAAACACATGTATACATATAGATATATGTATATATATAATACTTAGAAGTCATTAATAAATTTACTTGTAATTTAATATTTCAGAACTTTCTTACCTTCAACAGCATTTTTGATATTTTAAAAATCATTAAGAAAACATAAGGATAAATTTATTATCTAGTTTTATTGTCAAGCACATTTTTATATATTAAATGTATTGTGTGTTGTGAAATTACCGATGGAAGCTTTATTTATTTATATTTAAGATAATTTATCAATGCCTGTTTAATTCTATTTCATTTTTAATGTTACTATAAATTTAATTAATTATTACAATTCCAGAATACAATGAGTATATATGCAAATTTAAAGCTTCGGATTTAAATTTATGTAATTTTTTAATTTTCATTAATTTTGCTAGATTTCGTTCTCCACTAAGTGAATATGTCAAATTATTAAATAAAAAGTGTTAAATGAAATTTTTATAATATTCAAACAGGAAATGATGTGGCCAAAGATTGGTAGTATAACATTACATTTTTAATATTTCTAAATAATGTCATACAAATCATATATCAATGTATATATAACAGATTGAGATTTGTATAAACTCCATGTTTCACAATTTAATATGATTCAGATTTGTTACAACTTCAAATTTTATTTTAGGAAATAATAATTACAAACATATTTAAATATATTAGTATTCTATGCTTAATTTCCTACAACCAGCTTTGCCAACAATGTGTCAAACTTATAACTATATTTAATCAAAACAGAAAAAATAATAACTACAAAAATGTTTAAATATATTAGTATTATATGCTTAGTTTCAACTTCAACCAGCTTGTGCCAACCATGTGTCAGACTTTATACTATATTTATTCAAAACAGAAGTTCTGTATTTTACATGACATATACATACACTACATGGGTATGGCACGTAAAGGCGACTAAATAATAGTGAATTTGATAGTTAATCAGTTTGTATGTTATAGTGTATATATTGATTAAATATTACTTAAAATTTTAATATATTAAAAATTACCTCATAGAGAATTCATCCCCTCTAACATAGATATAAATGTGCGTGTGTGTGTGTGTGTGTGTGTGTGTTCTGTGCTGCATAAACACATCCACGCTCACCCATATACGTGATACGATATATAATATGCAAATGTATGTATGCATATATCATAAGACACTTGTAGATATAGATGTATAAAGTATACAATGTATGTGTGTGTGAGAGAGATACTACTTGTAATCTACTTATATACATTATACATATGTACCTCTACAGGTCTCTCATGGTGGTTTGCTGTTTTGTTGAAAAAGGCGATAACTACCATAGCAATGACCAACTAAACAAATAGAGAGAGAGAGACACCACACACACATATATATACACACACACACACACACACACACACACCTAATAATTTATATTACCTTAGAGCAGTATTATCTAGAAAGAATGGAAAAGGTCTTTATGCCCCCAAAAAAAGTATGAAACATGTTAACATTAAAATATTATGCATAATATTTAATATTTAAATATATAGCTCACTAATTTACACAACAATATGTCAATATATTTTAAACTTATATTGCTTGAATTAGCTTAAATACATTATAATAAAAAATATGTAATCTCTTTTTAAGTTCTATTTTCTAGTTAATAAAATATCAGAGTTGTAAGTTTATAGAATATAACATATTAGAGTGTCAAAACACATACACACACTATATATATATATATATATAATTTTGCACCTTGTTAGGCTGACCCTACACATTGCCAAATAACTTGTTTCCTTGATGATACAGGTTGAGTTGCTCCACCAGATGAGGGACTTGTACAAGAATGACCAGTACCATGAGGTTCACCAGGTTGATCATAGTCTGGAGAGTAATGAAAAAGTTTGGTTAGTACATACCTGGAGGAGAAACTACATGTGTTGTGTTTTTGATCCGCACATCTTCAGCTATAGCATTTCCTGTAACCGTTCCCTGTCCACTGCAGTAAAACAGGGGTTGACAGCCAAAGCAAGGGCGTGAACAGGTGCCCAGGGAACAATGTATCTTTTAGTGCAGGTGTTCTCTAGTGCCCACAGAGAGGTCTCAATTCCTTGCTGTAGTCCGGGTTTCCCAAGAACGAAGTTGTGAGAGGCAAGCCAACCTCCATTCGATTCCGAAGTCATCTAGAAGAAAGCATAGTACATTAAACATTGTTAATAGATAACAAATTTAGATGGCAAACAACAAAGAGGGCACCAGTTATCTATCTGGCTTTACAAAGGCCTGGCTAATGAATGAATGATGGATGTATTATATCATTGGGATTAAGATGCGATGGCCCAATGCCAATTGACTTTGAACCACTTAACTCAAGAAAGAATGAACAAGTGCAACAACATGCAGGAAATGAAATAACCAAAGTATAAAGTATAACATGAAAATGCAGTATACAATAACCGCAAAGGTCAGTAATACACAGCCCTGTCCAATAGCCAAAGTATCTTACAACTACTTTTACACACCTGCAAACTCACACAAGCACATGTACGTACTACTCCACATTGATCTGTAAAATGCGAAGCTCGAAATGCTCTCGTACGTGTACTTGGACTTCCTGGCCTCAACATCAGCGTGCACACGAGAGAGAGAGCAGACTTGAGGAAGTCCAGGAGCAGCTTATAAGAATGCATATCCTGCAGGAACCACACCCCAACAAAGACAGGCTGACTCTCTGGACTGTTCTTCAGGACACCCTCCCCACTTGCTACGTACATAGTTCCCAGCCAATCCATAAACTTCTGCACATCCCCGTTGGCCTACCGTTTAAACAAAAACACCACTTAGTACATTGTACATTATGCAACAAATGTAAATAACCTGATGCAGCATGGCGAACTCGGGATGAACCACATTTGAAATGTTCCCGGTGGGCGTGATCTCTCCAGGCTCAACATCGTCTTCGCCCTGCCGCACAGGCTCCAAGAACATACCCAAACGGATCGGAAACAGCTTAGAACTAGAGGATCGGAAGGGATTCCGGACCCTAATACAGAGTATGTAGGGTTAACGACGGAATTAGGGATTCCGGACCCTAATACAGAGTGCTGCATTAGGTTGAATAAGGAACGCGGATGCACCTGGATTGAGGAGTTGCAGGAGCTTTCTACCTTAATCGAGTCAGA
Source organism: Selaginella tamariscina (assembly GCA_003024785.1). Taxonomy (NCBI): domain Eukaryota; kingdom Viridiplantae; phylum Streptophyta; class Lycopodiopsida; order Selaginellales; family Selaginellaceae; genus Selaginella; species Selaginella tamariscina. The sequence goes on from PUQB01000663.1 coordinate 108,477, forward strand.
AGAAGGAAGATACCTACCTACACAGGAGGAGGGAGAGCTATCTGAGGAAGGATGCCAACAATGGAGCTCTGTGGTGATGAGGTAATTGAGATGGAGGAAGAATAATGCGATGAAAAGAGGAAACTGGAATGCGAATGTGAAGAGGACAGTCACACAGGAAAAAAGAGGAAGATTGAATGGAGCACCGACCAAGACTGGTTCCTCTTCTACTCAGCTACGTAGACGATGCCAAGTCCCTGGTAACGTGCATGCTCGTGTGCAAGATGTGGAACGCTTCATCCAGTCTCCGTGGTTCCGGAAGTGGTGGCACGGGACAAGCATCTCTGGGTTCTCATCAGTGCTGCCAAGAGTGCTCGATTCTATCGTTGGACTAGCTCGTCGGGCTTGTCCAGGTTCCCGCTAGAAACCAGCTTGTTCCGCCCACAGATTGTCGCCTCTGCAGGTACTAGTAAACTTTAACACTTAACCAAGTTGGATAGCGTGTTTCCACTTCAGGTGGCTTGCTCTGTATTACCAGCAGGGCCCGAGAACACATGGGGAGATTCGTGGTTGGGAACCCACTGACCCGCGAATGGGTGTCCCTTCCACGCCTTGCTAAGGAGAGAGTCCAATGATACCGGAGTTCAGGATGGAGCTAATAGATGAGGAGGCATTCCGAATCGGGGTGGATGCTATTAAATCTAACTGCCACGTTTGCTGTGTATATGACTCAATGAAGAACACCTGGGCTGTCACCACGCTGCACTTTGTTGCTGGCGATGAGAAAGCCAAGCGGGCGTTTACGACCTGGCCCAGGGCCGCTGGAGAACTGATGTGGTTACTGATCCACAGGTTACCACTGGACTGGAAGGGGAAGGGGGGAAGTCGTCACATCCTCCCTCATCCGTGCCTGCAGGGCTGCACATGGAAGCACAATGGAATCGACTATTTTGCGAAGTCGGTGGGGCACTGAAACCACACTGACAAGGGTCTCTCCGGCTATGGAGTGTGGAGAAGCGAAGGGGGGAGACTGGAAAGGGTAGCTGCAGCTCCTGCTGCCGACTTGATAAACCCATGGATGCTAGAGTATGTACAGGGATTACCCTGGACGTAGGCTGTGGTGCAACGGTCTGGGCACTCTAGTCTGCTTTGCACCACAGCTTGAAGCTCATCCGTCTCTGCCAATGGTTGTCTGCGACTTGGCCACCCGTACCTGGACCGCACTTGCCTGTGATTTCTGCCAGTGCCAACATGTGTTTGACCGGTGTCCCCTAGTTGTAGACAGTACCGACGTGCGTGGGATCGACGATTATACCGCGGCGATTGTCTACTCACCGTCTCTGCGTGCACCTTATCCTTCTCCTTATAACATCGACTCTGGCTGGGGCGTCTATCTTTATGAGCAATGTAATGATACATAGTGATCATACATAAGGGTACTGCTCTACAAAGATTATATATGCTATGTATGGATAGAATGATCTTCTAATTAAAATAATATATTAACATGAGTAAAATTGATATATACAACATATAATACATATATAAATATAATAAAAAGATTCGTAGTTATACAGTTTCTCTTCATGTGTATGTCTCTGGATACACCAGTTAACAAGCTCTATACATATAAATATAGACACAGTGTGTGTATATAGCTACACGTGTATTATGCGTCTACAGGTCATCTTCCAAACTAGTATCTAATGATAAATGGCTATATATATACGCACCTAAAAAACGAATATATATATATATAGTACTTAATAATTTTATTTATAATTTACTATTTCAGAACTTTCTCTATTATAGCTTACCGACCTTCAACAGCATTTTGATATTTTAAAAATCATTAACAAAACATAAAAATTTATTATCTTAGTTTTATTGTCAAACACATTTTTAGATATTAAATGTATATGAAACATATGTGTGTGTGTGCGCGCGCATGCATAATTACCCATGGAAGCTTTAAACATATATATATATATATATCCGCAAAATTTCAAGTTAAAACTTCAGTTTTAAAACTAACAATTAAAATATTTTTTATAAATTATAATAAATTAGTAATTCGTGATATTTCAAAAACGCAACCACTCAAACATATATATTGCAATAATATACTTATTTAGAATGTTTAAGATAATTTATAAATGCCTGCTTAATTCTATTTCATTTTTATGTTACTATAAATTAAATAAGTTTTAAATTGAAGTTCTAAGATGTTAGTACACAGTTTCAACATATGTAATTTTTATTATTTTCATAAGTTTTGATAAACTGGTATTGGGTTCGTTCTCCACTAAGTTTTTTTTTATGTAAATATGTCAAATTATTAAATAAAAAGTGATAAATGAAATTGTTACAGGAAATGCTGTGTGCCAAAGATTGGTAGTATAACATTTTTAATATTTCTAATAATAATTTTTAGAACCACTCACTGCATACAAATCATTTATCAATGTATATATAACAGACTATGTTTCACAATTTAATATATTTTAAAATTTATTTTAGGAAATAATCGTTATAAAAATATTTAAATATAATAGTATTATATGCTTAATTTCAACTTCAACCAGTGTGTCAAACTTATAACTATATTTATTCAAAATTAAAAAAAGGAAAAAACAATTATTTTCAAAATCATTAAATATTATGAAGTAATTCTTATCTGATAGCATATATATACAGACAATCGTACTATATAATCCATGATCAGCGTACTGTAATATACACAAGTTAGGAACATATATTAAACCAATATAAAATGTTTTAATTCAGTTTAAATATTTACCAAATTGTTTAGCTTAGTATATATAGTTAATAAAATTGTATGCATTATTTCCCTGAAGAAAAATATATTAATAAAAAGTATAGTAATATATAATTTATAACCTTATTAATGATATATGCATGAGATGGTAAACTAAAACTTAAAATCCTGACTATTTAAGATATATTTAGACTTAAATTAAACCTGTTTCAATAATTCAAAAAAATGTCTGTTCACTAAATTATATAGTGAAGTATTATCAATGTGATCAATTGTAAAAATATTAAAATATTATATAAATATAAAACACACACACACATTCCATGGGTAAATACGTAATTTTCCCTTAAAAAATATATTATTTAATTTATACATACACACATGTTTTTTATACATTTAATATGCTCTACAATTAAAAAAATAAAACAAAAAAATAGGATTGGTAGAATTTAATAAATCTATGATTTTTAAAATATCCAAAATTTATTCAACTTCAAATTTTATTTGAGAAATATAATTATTAAAATGTTTAAATATATTAGTGTCATATGCTTAATTTCAACCAGCTTGTTTCAATGATGTGTCAAATGTTTAAGCATCAAAATCAAGAAAAAAAAAAGCTACACTTATCATATATCTAACAATTATTTTCTAAATCATAAAATATTATGAATTAATTCAGTAATATATAATCTGATCAGCATACTGCAATATATACATACTTACACAAGTTAGTAACATATATTAAAAGTTTTTAAACAGGGATTAGGAAATAAGTTTATAATAAAAAATTTAAAGGTATACATTTGAGTTATGAAGCATGTGAAAGTATATAATACTGCATATACATACATAAACTTGTATACATTATTTCCCTGAAAAAAATATATTAACTAAAAAAAAAGTATATAATATATATTTTATAACCTTTATATATACATGACATGGTAAACAAAACTTAAAACTGTTACTGCATGACCCTGGTTTTGGAATTGTAAAAATACTAAAATATCATATCATATAATTAAATATTAAAGCTTCCATGGGTATATATGCAATATTGTTTAAATTTTACATGTACAAATACAGGTTTTATATATTTAATATATAAAAAAGGTGGTTGACAATAATAATATTTTTTCCTTAATGAATTTTAAATTTCCAAAACTCTTCATTTATTATATTAAGTTATAAGTCTATCATATGACTTCCAAATACCAGACTTTATTTGATACTGAATATTAAAGGATATACCTCCATTGCATTTAATGTTTTTTAATATGTACATTAACAAGTCATATATCCACACACTTGTTTATATATCATATATGTTTATATATTGTTCATACAAGCATAATACACATCTAGCTAAATACACACACCATTTGTGGTTATACGAGCACTATATATATATATATATATATTATATAGTGCGTGTATAACCACATACATACATATATACGTCGCATATGTATGTGGTTATATATACATGCAGTTCAGTTTGCAACTAAACTCAATTATAAGCTTTATACATACATACAGATATATGTACGTATTCCTCCCTCGATCGCTGTATGCAACCTCTCTCACTCTCTCTCAGACACACACACACACCAGAGTTCAATAAATAGAGAATATATTTTATAACGTGGCTAGTAAAAAACATACGTTGTTCAGATAAAAGACTATCTTAGTCTTATTGTCAAAGCACATCCTATATTATACTAAATGTACACAAGACTTTACTTGGATTGACGACGATCGGGGTAGAATATGTCGTCAATTCCCGTCTTTATGGACCCAGCCACTCTTAACAAATTATTCCCAACCGCTGATGCTATCAATCCCGCCGTCCTTACAAACCTATAAAAATCATATATATACATATATATATCATGATTAATAATATATTATTATGAACACCCACCCATCATGTATGCAAATGAAATTGAACAGATATACTCATGCATATATGTAAAATGGTATACATCACAAACAGATGACCACACACACACATATTTGACTTCACATATGTATTTAGTACACCTAAGCAGATAATAATGTCTCTGTTTATGTGCATGTTAATTAGTGGAAAATAAATACATACAAACTGTGTATAGCTTATATATGTATGACTAACGGAAAGATGCATGTGCGTTTTCATGGTTGCAAATATACATACACACACACACACCATGATGCATGGGTATAGCACATAGGAGATATTGAGCGGTTAAATAATAGTGAACTGGCCTTCAAATGGTAGTTAATTTGAGAGTTACTAGTTCTACTATATATTAATTAAATATTTTAATTTAATTTATTGAAATTACCTCGTAGAGAATTCATCGCCTTTTGCTGTGCGAATACGTTGGCTTTGTGGAGGATGGCGTGGTAAAACAGCACCTGTTACATAAATATAAAAATGTGTGGTGTGTGTGTGTGTGTGTGTGTGTTGTGCGCTCATTGGGCCTTCAGTGAGGCCGAAGCCCAGGCCCAAAAGTGATGGGCCGGGTCGGCCCGTTGGACAGCCCAGCCTATTTACAACCCTACATATGCGTATATATAATATTAATCTCTAGAGATACCTGCTTCTTCGTGATTATGTGCATCTTGAGAAAGAGCTTCTGTGATTTCTGTATGAGATTGGGCAGCTTTTCTGGGGTCCAACAATTGCATCTGTAAAACAAATGTGGTCTTAATTATGTCGACTTATAATCTATGTGCACACTTTTTTTAACATTATTCTATTCTATATATGTTCTTTGTACAAACATCCATATACGAACATACATACATGCGTATGTTATATACCTCAAGGCCTAAGCAAGCAGGCAGTTCAACAGGTCTTTCCTGGCCAGGCACGGTGGCTTGCTGTTTGTTGTAAACGGAATATCCCAGACATGCATATCTGAACTCCAATAGCCTCTTTCCATCGTTTAACTCATCAAATTGTGGGTGTTCACCCACAATTTTATATGCTGCCAAAAGAAAAACGTTTAGTTCACTATGTATGACTTGTGTGTATGTGAGTCCGTGTGTGTGTGCTTGTTTAGATGTATGTATATGTGTATATATACATAAATACAAGCTATGAGTCGAGAACAAAGAATAAGAGTATAGGTCTAAGCACCAACATATATGGGTTTTCACCCTATATTATGCATACATACATATCTAGATGTTTATATATTTAACATTTAGTCTACAGTTGGATTATATTTACTTTGTGCCAGTTATTCCCAAAAGCGAAGATGTCCGTCTCTCCTTATACATATTGAATAGGTAAACACAATACAAATATGTGTGATATTCCTTGCTTTTCAGAGCGAAAGAAGCAAACACATAGTATCATATGAGGAACACATACATATTGTAAGTAAAACATATAGCCTACTTATTTCGAGAATCAAGATATACTGCATATACGTGTGTGTACGATAATTTCTTGTATATATTTTTACATCAAAATCAGAGTTAAATCATATAAATTCTTTCCCACAAGAGTCATAATCATATCAATTCTCGTACATCCAGTACATGGAAATCATTGTGTGTGTACATTCTTAATGAACCAACTCATATGTGTGTGCAAGTATCTGTATAGAATTTTGATTAGATACATTCTTTATCTGGGAAAAATTACACATGTATACATACAAGCCATGCGTGTGTGATACCTTGTTTTTCAGAGCGAGAGAAGCCAACGCAGAGGGGATCGCGGCCATCGTCTTGGCGGAAGCTTGAGTGATAGAGGCACCCTGTGCAAGTCTTCCCGTGGCGGACAATCGGAGGCGACGAAGAAACATTGGCATCGTCCTCTTCGCTCATCTTCGCATAAACCCTAATTCAATCCGCCCTGCCCTAATTTCATTGCGCCCCATACATTTAAATAACTCTCTAATTAATCATAATTAACACATTTTAAGCTCATAAGAATATTCCAGGAATAATTTCAAGCAGATACTAAGAATATCCTCAGTTTCTCCTAGGCTTGATGCCTCTGCTCTGTGTTCGGGACTGTGGCAAGGAGGACACCTCGCTGCTTTCGGAGTCGCTCTCCACAGTACGCGTGGCAAAATTTAAGATGGGTTTTGAACCGGGAACCACCTGTTTCTTGTTCGGACTCACTATTGCTGAACCTGCAGATTTTACCTTGACACTTGGACTCCCCCCTGCTTTCCTTGTACCTTGTCCCCGCCCTTTTTGTACGGCTCTACCTTCATCTTCTGAATCACTTCATCTATCTTCCTCTTCTCCTCCTGTTATGTATATGTCACGTCCGTACACACACACACACACACATCTCTCTCTCTCTCTCTCTATCTATATGTATGTATGTATGTATGTTATCTATCTATATATATATGTATGTATATCTATATGTATACATACATACATACATACATATAGATAGATAGACAGACATATATATATATATATCATGTGTGTGTATACACAATTCATACATACGCTTATTAAATTTGACTTACCTGCTCCTCCTTGCTGAGCATATTCCACTCTTCCTCTTCCTTAAGCTTGTCCATTGCTTCAAACTCAGCCTGGTTTAAGTTAAACATAGATATACATTCCCAACAACACACACACACACACACGACGATATGTTTCCGTTTCCGAGGATCTCTCTCTCTCTCTCTTCTCTCTCTCTCTCTCTCACACACACACACACACACACACACCTGTGACATCTTCTCGTTTCCAGGGAGGCGTATGTTAGCGTGCTTGAGGCAATCAGCAATACTTCGTGCAATAGCCGGCCACTTGACGATCATTATCATTAAGCCTCTGTGTTGCAAAGAAATTAATCCTTTCCAAAGCTTGAACGTCATCAGGGAGTTTAATAGCCGCTTTCAAAGGAGGTATAAGCAAACATGCTCTCATTCGTACACTTGCAACTGCATCCTGTACAAGAGAGAGGGGGATGGAGGAGAATATACTTATAATGTAACTTCTTAATATAAGGAATATCTCTGTGTGTAGTCTGTCTCTGTGTGTGTGTGTGTGTGTGTGTGTTTTGTGATATACTCACCTGAAGGATCACTATCGCTGGCTCTAGGAAGTGTTCCTTGAACATTTGTGAGCTTGATGTTCTGCAAAGTGTCTAATTAAACCGTGGATGATATATAAGTTTGAAATGACATTATAAAATATACAAACTTAAAATTTTTAATTATTGTTTTAAAATACTGTACCGAAAATTTCGCACAATTTCAGTGCCTGTGTTTAATTTTTTCAATACAATTGATTAGTTTAATTATATATTGCTCATGTTCTTATATAATTTAGTATATATTCAAATTGTTTAGTTTTTATGTTTTAATAATTGAACTTCCATATGTGAATCCATTCTTTAAATTCAAATAAACAAAGTTATCATCTTATTTAACTGGATAAACACCGAGCTTTAGCATTACTACCCCAATATCCAAATAATAACCTCTCTCTCTCTCACTCACTCACTCACACACACACACACACACACACAACGATACGTACTTCAACATGCTTTCGCAAAACTCGATGAATACGATACGTAACCAATAGCTTTGCCCATTTGCAAACTCTCTTACTACTCTTTGTGACAAATCGCAACGCTGGCATGCTCTCCTATTATTACTGCAGATAAAGATATATGTATGTACAAGCACATACATATACACACGTCATATCCATATGCATATATATAAATGGAAGTGCAAGTCTGGTAAATGCAATTGTTAGTGAACAGAGTTTTATCGTCTCCCAACGATAGACTACTGCATATATTGGAGAGCTCTCTATCTCTCATGCTGTGTGTGCGTGCGTGCAAATACCGTATGAAGATTGCTAGTGATAGAGTCGCAGCTGATCTAACAGGTAAAGCTCCATCAGTCATATACCGAAAAAAATGGGTACAAAATGCTCATATACTTGATCGCTTGAGACATATTCCATCAACTGATAGTAGAAATAACGTTATACACATGGTGTGTGTGTGGATGCATATATACATACATATAAGAAACCATGTGTATATCATTATGCTTCTGATATATGAATGTAGCATGTACGTTGTTAAGATGTAAGGAATCATATGTCTGTGTATGCACGTTCTTTCGGATGACTATTTGTGTGCTTGTGCGTGTGTGGATATATATATAGTGTATATCCATTTAGCATTTTAATACATAAATTAAGATGTGTAAGAACTGTGTGTGTGTGTGTGTGTGTGAGAGAGAGAGAGAGAGAGAGAGAGAACCTGAGGAAACGCATTAAGAAGAGCAAGTTGCAAGCGCCATTGGTATGTACTGCTTATGGCTTTCTCCATTTGTAACAAGTGTGGGATAAGAGAACCATAAACAGCTGCACGCTGCTGCTCACTTCCACCAGAAAACTGCCCTGTTTAAAACACCCAGTAAATTTCCTGCATCATAATAGCAGTCACAATGTTTCCCATGTGCATGCGTTTGTCCGTAAAGACTAGTGTGTACATATATAGATATACACTAGAATTAACTGGTCTTTTTCATAGATATCATATATTTAAAAGCAGATCTTCATCAACAAAGTATATATAAAACAACGTGTGTGCGCGTGTGCGCGTGTGCGTGTGGGGGGGGGGGGACACACGCGCGCGTATAGATTGTAGTGCTATATATACATGCATACACATCCTGTAAATAAAATATACACGAGCTAACTATATATATAATATATATTCATATCCCTCCCCTCCCCCGCTCTCTTTCTCTCTCTTTCTCTCTCTAGATATTTATAAACTGTATTATTCGCACCTAAAACGTGCTGAAGTATAGGAAGCAATGAGCCTTGCACCTCCCGTGACGTGTCTTTAAGCAAGTGGATCAAAGGCTCCTTTAAATAAAGTGGAGTCTTTTCTTTCCCAAGCATTTTGGTTATCTGCGTTTATACACTCAAACACTCAATACACACACACACACACACACACACACACACACACACACACGTAAACGCATATATACAACACGTACTGTGTGTATGTGTGTTTATGCTGTGTGCGTGTATATGTTACCTCGTGAAAAGAAGATGCAATTGTAGCTCGTACACGAGGTGAAGAGTCCTTTATTAACTGCAAATACATTGTTTGCAAGCCCCAAATAAACTTCCGAGGTCCCATACACTTCAGAACTGCCGGTAGATTATAAGCACATAGCTGGGTAATAAAAAAAAGTTGAGCAAATACTTTCATATGTGTGTGTGTGTGTGTTACCCGTCTTATGTTTTCATCTTCGTGAGAGCAGAAAGTTTTAAATGCGTCTACAAGCATTTGTACATCTTCTTCTCTCAGGTCTGCTCCCATCTGTGAGCTTCAATAATCAGATCCGCTACTATGCTATACATTAACTATAATATATATGATTATAGAGTAATGTATATAACAATTAATGATGTAAGTTAATTGCTAATAAAGCATATGTTTTATTGTACCTTCACCAGGACTTCTCCAAAAAACGGAACCAAAGACCAAAGCATAGTAGAGTCCTCCTGTCCGCAAATGCTGCAAATGGTATATGGATAAGAAATATATACACACGTGCACACACACACACACGTATGTGAATGCGTCCTCACGAACGAAGGATAGGAACAATCTTGAGCTGTTTAATTTGTGGAGGGAACATTCCCAGCATCTCCAGCAAAGACTCCAGGGACGCCGTTTGCACTGCAGGCTCCTCGTCCTTAAGCAATTCACATAGTTCTGGTAGCACAGCTTTCTGTACACACAAAATATTCATGTAAATACATATGTATACATAAATATGCATCGCATGCATATGTTACACACATAGACACGTAAAATATATGTATGTATGTATCACTTACTTCTGCGGTGTCCAAAGATATTGCACGTGAAAGAGGATATAACTGCCGGCACATGCATACCCGGACTTCTGTATCAGTATCCTGCATATTAAACTACATGTATATATAAACAGCTCTCTCTCTCCTCCTCCTCCTCTCTCCTCTCTCTCTCTCTCTCTTCTAATACTTGGCAAAGCTATATTACCTGGCAAAGCGCCATAGCTCTTTGAAGAAATGTTTGTTCAACATATTTCCCGTCTAATAAATGAGCTGTAGAACCGAATATTCGAGCACACAGGATCTTAGTTTGAGAACTATCATCTGGTTGCCCTTTGGACAAAGCCAGCTTCAACAAGTTCTCATTAACCACCTAACATAAAATACAGAGTCTTATAATATGATTCTTAATATATATATATATCCGTGTGTGTATATATAACCTTTCGAGGCAATAATGGTATAAGAGAGCAGAGTGCATCGAGCCATGCATAAACAACGGCATCGACCCGTTCTGGAGTGAGCATATTCATTATTGTCGGTAAAAGTCTTCCAGCCACCTATATATATAATATATATATATAATTAAATATTATTCATTCACATATATACATGCACTTACATCTTTTGTTAGAGTCTCATTTTGTATGATCTTATTCAAGGCCTCCCCTGCTGCAACCTACAGCGCCTCAGCTAGATGTAAAAACATTGCCTAAGTAAAATGTCCTTGTAAAAATCATATGTGTGTGTATTTACACATCCACACACGCATATACACACACACAACGTATCTGTGTGTGAGGTTGGTTGCTTTAACCGTAATCTTTAAAGAATTTGAGCATTTCTTTATATATGTATTACACACAACATATTGTGGATGTATATATGTGTGTGAAGACGTATATTACCTGCATTTGGGGACTAAACTGATCCAATGAAGCAGTGATGGTAGGAATTAAAGCATGGTAAGCACGTAACCCATATTCTTGAAAGGTGGTTGGTAGCTTGGCTACCGCACAACTCTGTTGAAGCTGCAAATATAGCCATAACATAGATTTATATACATATCTATCTATGTGTGCGTGCGTGCGTGCGTCCGTGAATCTTCATATCATATCATATCATATCATGTGTGTGTGTGTGTCTATATATATATATATATATATATATATATGCTAGTATGTGTTACCTGATGAGCTGTTGGAGATAGAAACATTTTCATCCGGTCCAACTCACGTACATTTTCATCCACGATTAACCTCTCTATATCTTCCGTTGTTAATCCAGCATCTCTTCGCTGTACATTCACATATACGTCCATATATTAAATAATATACAACTATATATGTGTTGTACTCAAACAATAGAGGATTTTACACCTAATATGACTAATTATATTGATTATTATAGAAATACATGGAATTAACACACCTCCACTTGTTCTGATGAATTATCAAATGGATCAAGCGCCTCCATAGCATGCCCTGCTACCCGCCTTCACTCATTCAATTGAGCCCAATAGATCTTCTTGGACGGCCCAGATCTCCTCACAAGAACCCTAGAATAGATACTAGAATATGCTTATAATCGACCACGTCATACGTTATCAACACGTGTCATATTATGATTGGTCCACTCTGGCAAAAGCCACGCCACATTTTACCCTCTATTATCCGTGTGTTTGCAGTTTGAAGAGCTTGTTGGCGGCCATAGCCAATTCTCTCTTTGGCGTCTCCTCATACACAAGGTACACATATGCATTTTTGTGTGTGTGAACATATATGATATGTATACATGTGTGTGTGTGTGTGTGTGTTATAGATATGGCAAGCGTGACAATGTCTGCGTGTGGAGGCGTAACAATGACCAAGAGCTGCATAAGAAGAAACACAGCCCATAAGATGAGCAGTTTCGGGGGTTTAAAGGCAGCTAACTCTGTAACGAGTATAGGCTGCTCGCAGAGTGTGGAACAACACTTTGCAAAACTGCAGGCACAGGTTCGGAACTCGTCTGCAACGAAATCGAAGAGGGGGGGAGGCGCACTGGGTGCCAGAGCATCTGTTTCCGAGGAGATCTTCAGGGTAATACCGATAATGAGTATACTTGTTCTGATCGGTGTCGCGATTGGGTTTGTGTTGTTGCGGATTGAGCAGGCAGTGGAGGAAGCTGAGGATGGTTGAGAGTGCTTTCTTTCTTCTTTTTTCAAATTGGATGAATATTCTGTGTTGTTTTAGAACATTTTTAATCTATATATAAGTAATGAAATACAAATCAATTAATTTGTTTTAAATAGTTTTAAAAAGAAAATTTTTATATAAAATATTAGTAAACTCGATGTATAAACTCATGTAAACATGTATTTGTGTACGCACACATACATTTGTTTACGAATTCATAAACAATCAACTATAGATTATGTAGTCTGCAAATCAAACTATAACCGTGTAAATGATAAAATTAAATTGCGTAGTATTAATTCTTTTAATAATATATATAAGTATATAAGAATTCTAAATGTATATTTACCCAATTGGTTTATAATAGTACAATTTTTTTTAAATATATATTTATATAATTATTTAAAAAAATATAATCACGTTACAATATATTAATGCTGATATTAATATGGGTAGGTTCTACTATGCAAACTCCCTTAATCACAAACTAATTGCATTTCATTGATATATACATGATTTGGTAAGAGGATTATAATATGCAGGCCCTCTTCGTATTAGTCACAATTAATTAAAATTTTGATTAAATGAAAATATTAAAAACCATGGGAAAAAATGTATTATTATATATATATATATGTATGTATGTATGTATGTATGTATGTCTTAACCCTAAAGGTCTTTAATTATAAAATTAATGAAATAATTAAATTTATTAATTATAAAGGGCTATCCTAATATTTTTCCTTAATTAATCAAGTTTTATTAATTATGACTAATACGACAATATTATTTAATATTTTAACAATAAAGTTTTTGTATATTTAAAAATTAAAATAGCCAGGTATATTTTGAGAATATGCTTAAGAATATTTAGGAATATACACTAGTATAAAATGCTAGATTTAGGAAAAAGATGAGTTAGGGTTCATGGCGATCATGAACATGCTGAATTCGGTGAGAGCGCGGTTAGCTTCAAAAGGGTGGCACCCTTATGCAGGAAGGGCGTTTAATGTTTGTCTTTATGGTACCCTTACGGCAATGACTGTTGTTGTTGGTAAGATGTGGATGGAGGGAGCTAAACACCACCAGGCCTCGGATGAAGACGAATAAATTTATTTATTTATTTATTTTAAATTTTGCAAATTAGAATTTTGTGTGTTATTTCTTATTAATCCAAATTTGGATTATGTGATTGTTGTATATGTAAAATATTATGTAATTAGTATTAATTTATATATTTGCATGTACAT
>PUQB01000663.1:125000-131737 GCA_003024785.1 Selaginella tamariscina
TATGTGGTTTTCCGACGTGGAGTTGGGATTGATAGGACAACGGAATTATTTATTAATCAAAAGCTAGATGAATTAATCTCCAGATTTTGGATGTGGATATTGGGACTTTTCAGGTAATATTAACAATAATTAATTAATGTAGCTATGTATATATTTGTTATTTACGTTACTCTAATAATATGATTTAACTACGAATTAAATAACTATAGAAAAATTTAAAAAGGTTATACTTATATATTTATTATACTTTTATTTAGATTGCAAAAGCTTTTTCGGAGAGACAAGCCAAGAAATCAACCTATTACTGGAGATGATGAAGCTACAGCAAGCAACTCTGAGATATATGTCGAGAGAATTCATATACAAAACATGAATTTAAGGTATCTTTATATACAACACACACACACACACACACACACACGAGTATATACTTATATATACATATGTATTACAAGTATACAGATTATAATATATACGTACAGTGTGTTTTATATATACATATGTATAACTTGTTTATACATACAGTTTTCGAAACTTGTTTAAGAAAATCACACTGCAAGAACCGACTTTTGAACGCATCATCCTCCTCTACAGGTAAACCTAATAATGTATATAAGCTACTTATAATAATAAAATATAAAATGATTTTAAATTAGTATATTAATTGGAATGATTTAAATTTATATATAAATTAATCATAAAAATAAGTACTTATGGTTAATTAAAATTGGATTGATTTTAGACCATCTACACCCCGAGGTGACCGTAGTCCACTTGGAGATCGAAGTATTCATATTAAACATTTTAAACATGTCCCAATGGCTGATATGGAGCTTGTCTTAGTAAGTATTTATTATTCTTATAATTATTTAAAATTTAAGTCAATATTTAAAACAATAAATAGTTTCTTAATTATAAATATATAGTTAAATAGTGACAGTGTATATTATTTATAATTAACAGATATTGTACAGTTTAATGCAATATAATCTTTATTACTTTCATAGCCAGAGAAAAAGAATCCGAGTTTAACAGCAATGGACTGGGTAAAGTTCTGTATATCGGCTGTTGTTGGATTTGTAAGTTTTAATACATTATATTTATTAAATATTTTTAATTTTAATATTTTAATTTATATTCTTAATTTTAGAATTAATACTCTATTTTAAGGTGGCATTTACTGGTACATTAGAATCACATCCTTCTGATATATGGGTTGCTTTGGCTATTCTGGGTGGTTTTCTCAGTTACTGTGCAAAAATATATTTTTCGTAAGGATTCATATATTTATGTATTTATAAATTCGTATATTAGTTTATTATACATAAAATGTAATGTGTGTGTGTGTGTGTGTGGTGTGTGTTATTGATTTCTATTAATTTGTAGGTTTCAAGCTAATATGGTAGAATATCAAAGATTAATTACGAACTCAATGTACGATAAGCAGCTTGACAGTGGAAGAGGGACTTTACTACATCTTTGTGACGATGTCATACAGCAAGAGGTCTAATAATTAATACTACATTAATTATAATGTTTTCTAATATATAACACAGTATTTTATAATTTATTTTACTTGTTATGTATTTAATTACTTATAATAACCTACACAGGTCAAGGAAGTTATACTTGCATACTATGTGTTAATGACAAGAGGCAAACATACTATTAAGGTATTAATTATGACATTAATATTAATATAAACTACTTCACTAATCATATTGTTATTAAGGTGCTTGACGAGCTTTGTGAGGAAGTTTTATTTGAAGAATTCGAAGAGAAATGCAACTTTGAAGTGGATGATGCTGTTAGGAAACTTGAAAGACTGGGCATTGTATCTAAGGTATGTGTGTATATATCTATACATGTATATATACTTCTATAGATATGTATGTATATATACGTGTATACGTATGTATGTATGTATATACACGTATTGTTTATTTGCAGGATTCATTAGGGAGATATGTTAATCACCAACTGAAGCGTGCAAATGAGATAATTGGTGTCACAACTGATGAAGTTGTGTCCAGAGTTTCATCTGCCTGAGTTTTTATATGGTATAATTTAAATATCAATAAATATTACGTATATAAGTATTTTGTTTTTAACATGTATAAATATCTTTTTAACTATTCATTTCATTGATGTCCATATTAAGTTCTTCTACGAACGCATGTTATAATTTTTACTAAATCTCTTTAGTTTTTTCATTATAATAGTTTAAATAGTTGAATAAATGTATAAATAATTATTATAAAGATAACTTTATATATAATTAATAAGTCACTTTAATTATTTTATGTATTTATTAAACATAACTTAGTATTCTAGTAGCTAATACAATTAGTCATTAGATAAATATTATGTTTTCAATATGTATAATATGTTTTAATGATTCATTTATTTAATTGATGTTCATCTTAAGTTCTTCTATATTTGTTATCACACATGTTTTAATTTTTACTAAATCTCTTTAGTTTTTCATTATAATAATAGTTTAAATAGTTGAATAGATGTAGTATAAAGATAACATTATATATAATTAAAAGCTACTTTAATTATTTTATGTATTTATTAAACATAACTTACATATATAGTATTATTCTTCTAGCTAATATAATTAGTCATTAGATACTTTGCTTACTAACATAAACATAATTAACTAACATAATTAATAAACACAATTAACTATTAGATGCCTTGCTTTAGTTACTTAAGTATTGATACTCAGAGTGTGAGTGACATATAGAGAAAACTAACAGATATATAGTGCTAGTTTCATTAAAATTTTGCAATGGAGCAGACAAGGAATATGATCAAGCTCCCTATAGAGTCATGCATTACAGTCTCAAGGGATGAGCTCATCAACAAATTAACAGAAACATGTAAGATTACTAGATGAATTTATTTAAACTTTATTTTGTCATAAATTCATAATTAAATATTTAATAAATTGTCTTTTAACCTTTTATATTATAATTAAATCAGCTCTCTAACGTTGACACCATTGTCTTATTTCTTTTTCCTATAAAATTCTATAGTTATTTAAATATAATTTTTCTTAGTTGAGTTATGTTTTTCTATTATAATTTTTAAGTTTTATTCTTGATTTAATTTTACTAAATTATTTTAACTATTTGCTATCTTTTGTATAATTTTATTACTTATTATTAATTTTACTAATTCTGGTTTTTATTAGTGAATAAGGATCAGAAAGCACCTTTCATGTTGTTATGTAACCGTATCAATAATTTGATTAAATCAAGCCATGAAGCAGATTATGAGGAGCTTCTGGTTGTTAAAACTATTATAATTAATTAATTAATTAATTAACTATCAGTAGTTAACTATATTAACATTATTCTTGTTAGAAAAGCTATCGTCCGTTCGATCCTCATTCAGACGGTATAGATGTGTCCAAGACGACGGAACTTGTATCTCAAGAGCATAATTTTCTTCAAAAATTCTCCCAGGTTTGCATCTTATAGTTAAACTAATTTATCTAACATCATATAAGTATCATAGTTAATTATTATTATTATTATTAACTTGATTACATATGACCATGTAATATTTATGAAGCTTATGGATACTGGAAAATATAAGAGACTTAGTGACCATGAATGGAAGGTAGCAACTTCTAGCCATTATCTTCTTAATCTTCGCATTAAGATTGACCGAAACAAGGTATTGTGTGTGTGGTGTGTGTGTGTGTGTGTGTGTGTGAGAGAGAGAGAGAGAGAGAGAGACAGACAGAGACAGACAGAGAGAGAGAGAGAGAGAGACAGACAGACAGACAGACAGAGCACACACACACACACACAGAGACAGACACAGAGATGTATATATTCTTATTATTTATTTGTATTGTGAAGTTGGATAATGCTCTAGTTTCCAACATTCCTGGAGCTGCACTAGATGACTTCTGCAAAGGCCAGGTGATTACAATTTTTAATTAAACTAAATTTTTAATTTTTAAATATTTTATTTATTTTTTAATTATATGCAGTTTGTGATATTTCGTAAAGGTGTTGATATGCAATATACATCAGGATATTTTATTTTACTCAAATTGCATATGCTTCAATTGAGTTTAATAAATTTTTTGTATGGTAAGTAAAATAATATATACTTTTTAATTATAATAATAATATATTAGGAATTCGTTTAGTATATGTAGTTTTGGTAGCCGTAAATTGCAAAGACAAGAATCGTATAGCTCAGTGGATGACAAAGTAGAAGCTGGTGAAAATAGTTATAAATATCAAGAGGTGGAAAGATATCATGTCGACGATATAAGGTAAATATATTAATATTATCATTACATATTACACACACACACACACACACGTATGTATGTATGTATGTATATATATATATATATATATAGAGAGAGAGAGAGAGAGAGAGAGGAGAGAGAGAGAGAGAGAGAGAGAGAGAGGGAGGGAGAGTACTAATAACTTAATACAGAATAAGTAATCTCTTTAAGAGAGCTCGACTACAAGAACCCAAGTATGAGCATGTCGTTGTTCTCTACAGGTATTGTGTTATAAAGTTATAAACTAATTTTTTATTATTATTATTAATTATTAATTAAGAAGTTCATTATATTCAGACACTCAGGAAGCCATCGAATTCATATTAAACATTATAGGGATGTTCCTATGGCTGATATGGAGCTGGTTCTTGTATGTATACACACACACACGCACACACCAATGTATATAGAATCTGTGTAATTTTTATTTAATATGCATAAGCCCGCAAAGAAAACACCTAGACCAAGTGCCTCGGTCACCGTCAAGTTCATTGCTTCTTTAATCATTGGTTCTGTAAGTGTGTGTGTGTGGTGTGCGTGCGTGCGTGCGTGCGTGCGTGTGTGTCTCTCTCTCTCTCTCGTTCATATTATAGAAAGAAACACGTTTAGGTGGTATATAGCTTAGTGGACGTTAAACAACACTTAGCAGCAAGCATACTCACCGTGTGTATGCTTTATTGTGCAAAGTTATTAATAAGGTACAATTATATTAATTATAATTTAATAAATATTAATTATTTTTAAACTAACTATAGTTTAATTTCTTTTTAATTTAACAAAAATTACATATTAAATATTTTTTAACTGGCAGTTTTCTAGTGAAAGTACGGGAATATAAGAAAATGCTGAAAAACAAGCTGGTACGTGACAAGAGACTTCCTAAGCACCAAGGGGTTTT
Organism: Selaginella tamariscina; assembly: GCA_003024785.1. Classification (NCBI taxonomy): domain Eukaryota; kingdom Viridiplantae; phylum Streptophyta; class Lycopodiopsida; order Selaginellales; family Selaginellaceae; genus Selaginella; species Selaginella tamariscina. The sequence continues at coordinate 130,220 of PUQB01000663.1, forward strand.
GGTAAACTTGTATAGAGATGCTGTTGATGAAGAGGTTTGAATTCTTCTAATTAAGTTGCATATATATATATATATATATATATATATATATTATATATATATATATATATATATATATATGTATGTATGTGTGTGTGTGTGTGTGTGTGTGTGTGTGTGTGTGTGGTGTGTGTGTGTGTGTGTGTGTGTGTTTATTTATAGTTGGTTTAAACCTGCATCTCTATATTTAGTTGATTTTAATGTAGGTGAAGATGGTTATTTTGGTTTATTACGTGCTCTTGACAAAAGCTGAAGGTTTATCTAAAGAAGTAAGAAAATATTAATTATTATTATTATATAATATTTATTTATTATTTATAATAACATATACTTAATGATATCATTTTATATTATTTATTATTATTAGGTTATTGGTATTGGATGTATGGAAGTAATGGAGAAGATGTTTAAGAAGAAATGTATATTTCAAGTAGACAACACACTGGCAAGCATGCAAAAATTAAAAATTATACAGGTAACTAAGTATTTCTTAAATATTAACATAAAAATATATTTAGTGTTTTAATTTTTTAAATATTAAACTAATACAAATTATTATAAATAATATTTATTTATTTTACTGAAATAAAAAATTCATTTAGGATGCACCTCACCATCTCATTCATCATTTGCCATTGGAAGATGCAAATCAAGTAACAGATGTTCCAATAAATCCTTAAAATGATAATTGATACAATATGAAGTCACAGAGGTATCTCTCTCTCTCTCTCTCTCTCTCTCTCTCTCTCTCTAGAGAGAGAGAGAGAGAGAGAGAGAGAGAGAGAGTTAACTAATTAAAACCTTAATTTTATGTATTAATGCTAGCTTTACGTATAAGCACCTTGACTTAATGAAGTATATCCGCAATCACAGCAGCAGTACAGTTAGTTATATGTAGTTATGCAAATCTACTACTGTAATATAAAACATTTTACATAAGTTTGACATTATGTATTTAATATCTAGTTAATATTTTATATACATTTTATATACATATATAAAGTATTTTACATATGACTACAATGTAGTCAAGTCATTAGTGTCGCAATGATATATCACCGGTGATGTGTTCCCCATTATTTCTCCGTCGTGTTAGAAAAATTCAAAACATTTAATTTTCCACATTATCGGCGACTTTTATTTAATATATTATTAGCTTCTTTATAACTAATATTTAAAAAATTAAATATATATTATATGTATGTTACAACCTAATAGTGACCCTTGAGAAATGGTAAATCTCGAAGTCAAATGAAACTTCTATGAACTTATTTATATTATTTTTGATTATTAAACATTTGATTAGATTAAACTAATAACAATTCATTGTTAATGATTTTATTTAATTAAGTTTCGCAGCATGATACACAAGAGTTGGACAACGTGTGCGCGACAAACAGGCGTACAAGAAAATTCAAAAAGATTTCTAATGCAAGTAGCATGATCTCTGATAAGATTTTTCACATGATGAGCCATTAA